>VZRH01000397.1:419950-440417 GCA_013397555.1 Urocynchramus pylzowi | reverse complement strand
AAAAAAAAAAAGGAAAGGAGAAGAAGGTCTCCAACACCATATTATCAAAGACTTTCTCAATACATTAGTGCATGGCACTGTGCCCCTGAAGATAGCAAAGGAACTTTTGGAGACATTCTTTGGTAAATTTATCAACAGTACTTAAATCTTGTCTGTCACAAGCAGTTTGAGAAGCTTGTCAACTGGCTATGTGACTTCGGACTCTAGTGAAAAAAGTAATGCAGAGTTTCTGCAAACCTTATTCTGTCTTGAAAAAAAAAATATATTTAGTAAAATCACACAAAAAGCCAGTCTTTTGTCATATTGATTAAGCCAATCTTCTTTTAGAATTGAAAAAAAAAATCTGTTCCATACATAGATTTATAGATTAAATATGCACCCTAAAATCTCTGTTGCTGACTAAATTTGGGCTGTCTCTTATGCCAAACATTCAGTGGGAAAGATTTGATCCTGTGGCCTTTCCTGCAGGAATGAGTTTAATAGTCAAAATAAATTCTTTCTCTTTGATTAACTTGTTTAGAAATTCTGACTGATCATTTAGGAGTTTAGGAAGGAGTAATTTAGGAGTCAGCAGAAGTTCTTAATTAATTCTGCATCAGTATCTGTTGATTTATATTACAAAAAAAAATGGGTTTTTTTCCTCAGTATCAGCTTTGACACATTAATTATGTGTTGGCTTCTTCTGGGTTTTTTGTTTGTGTATTTTGAACTTTTTTGAAAGTTCAAAATTGACTGATTGATCATGACCTCAGTAGAATTTATGGTGAACATATAAATCTTGTCTTTAAGCATCAGCTTCCATCTGTGTCTTGCCATATAAATTTTTCTTTATGCCAGGCACTCTCTTAAACCAGTTCTCTTGGTTCTCTGGAAATCACTCACAGATTTCACTGTCCAAGTTAGCTACTTTACTTCACTCAAATCCTTGCTCACAGCAGATTGGTGAAACCTGTGAATCCTGAACTCTCCTTAGGGCTCTGCAGGGAAATGTGTTACTTTAGGTAGAATGTCTTCTGCCTAATTACTGCCAGATAGAATTGGCACTTACCTTGCTCTGCTTGTCCTTATTTATTTTTTCTCTCTCCCCCTTAACCTGCCTCCTCATTATATTTCTGTTTCCCAGTATAGAAAATCCTGCCTTTCTCTTTTATGCTGCTTATCCTAGCCTGAGTCCTCACGATCAGAAGGAATCTCTAGAGTTTTCCCTCCATCTGCCTCCATAACAGTTCCAAATCTTCCGTCTGGCTTATCTTCTTATCTTTTCCTTTTTTTTCCTAGACTTCTGTTCCCCTATTTCTTTTCCTAGAGATTTCCATCCTTTGTACTCACACAGTCTGAATCAGTACTCCCATGGCACTGTTGCCCCTTCAGTCCTACTTTTTTCTCTGTGCCATTCCCAGGTGGCAGCTCAAGAGTGAGGATGCTACATATTTCTCTGAATGCTACTTTGAAATATAGACCTCATTGGCTCTTTTCCCTGGAGGTGAATAATTCATAGATTAAATATTTCTGCCATATGCCAGCATATCTATGTTGCAGTGACTATCAAATCACAGAAATGTTAGTAGGAAGGGACTTCTGGAAGTCATCTAATCCAGGCTCTGGCTCAAAGCAGGACTGTTGCCAGTATTACAAACAGAGCAGCCATATCTCAAAAACCTCCAAGGATGGAGAGCCAGTAGCTTCTTTGAGTGGCTAGATTCAGAGCTGCACTACTCTCTTAATGACCTGCCTCCCCCTAATGTTTATCTTGAATTTACTGTGCTGCAATTTGTGTTCACTGGCCCCTGTTGTATTGTCTGCCAATATGGCAAATGGTTGTAGGATTTGACTAGACCACTCAGCCTCTCTTTTTCTGGACTGAAACACCTCACTCTCTCCTTCTAGGTCATGTGCTCTGGGTCTGTGACCATTCTGCTAGTCCTCTTTTGAACACTTTCTAATTAGAAATGACATCCCTATTGAATTAGGAAGTGTGTGGGTGGACACAGTATTTCAAATGCTGCCTCACCTTTGCTGATCAGAGGAGAATAAAAGCTTCCTTACATCTACTATCCACATTGCTCCCGGAGCAGCTGACAGCCAGGCTGCTTTCCATGCAATGAGAGACAAGTGCTGGTGAGTTTCTGGTGTGTCCCCTGCCCCAAGTCCTTTCCTTCAGGGTGCTCATAGCCAGTAGCTTCTGACCTGGTGCTGCTGCAGGCATCATCCCATTTTAGATGCAGACCTTTGACCTTCTCCCTGTTGATCCAGAGGAAGTTTCTTTTAATTCAGTTCTCAAATTTCTTTGGTTTGAAGCTCTGTCATTCAGCATGTCAGCCATTTTACCAAATTTTGTGTCACCTTTGGATTTGCTGTGGATGTACTCTGTCTCATCATCCAGTCTGTCAGTGAAGGTATTGAACAACATTGGGCTCACTATTAACCACTTATGTGCTCTTTTTGGTTCCAGCCATCAGTTAGATGGCAAGCATTAATTCTTGCCTTTCAGCATGGCAGTCCCTCTCTTTGCTACCCAGCAATACAATACAAGTGCTCTTCGCTTCTTCATGCTCATTTTCTGGTTTTAGGAAGGAAAAAGTGCAAAATCCCCATGGAGAAGGGAAATGCAAAGAAGTTTTGAAGAGAAGTCGTGAGAGATAGAAAGCAGAATCCCAAATCTTGTCTTTCAACCTATAATAAGAACAAAGAGTGGGCAATTCCTTTTTTCCCCCAAGGAGCTTGTAACTACAAGGTTTTGTTGTTTTTTTTTTTTTTTTTTTTTTTTTTTTTTATTGATCTAGAGACATTTTTCAAGGTAGTATAGGCTTCATTTCCACAGCAGATCAAGCTGTTATTAGCCCAAAGCACTGTAAAAATCTTGCTCAGTATCAATTGGTTTTTTTTGACAGAATAATAGAGTAAATAAAACCCTCAAAGTGTCATGTCTTAGGTTTCAATAGATATGTTAGAATTCACAGAGAATTCAATATGGATTATTTGGCCCTCTATATTCATGATCACTAATTTATAGTTTTTGTTTATATCACTGAGTCAAGTAACAACCTTTGTAAAAAAATGACTCTGTCTTCTTTCTCTGTCCCTGGAAAAGCAGACTAGACTAGTATTAATTTTTTTTATGCCTGCACCCAAATGATTCTCCACTTTTGGTTTTCTTAAGCTTTAGGTTCCAAAACCTCTCTCGTGCATTCATCAAGAATGTAATTTTCTTGTTCACAGTCCACCTTTCTTTCTTGCAATTAATGAAACTTTCAGTCCTTGACTTTTTTCCTGGGATGCATGTGTTGTGGATTCTTTAATGCCTTTTTTTAATTGTTTAATGCCCTTTCATGAAGTTGAATTGTTCATTATGCCACATTCCTCAGGTGTAAAAGGATTGTGCTGCTGTGCAAGGCTGCTTGTTTTGGAGAGCACATTAGGTCAAATTCTGAGATTTTTTGTGTCTCACTCATGAAGAGTTTGATGTGAAGAGAATTGTTCTTGTTTCATAGTGGTCTGTGATTTCACAGGATTGTGATCTGACAACCTTCCACAGAGAAGGTGAGCTGTACTCTTTGGAACCACTATATTTCTAGGATCTCATTGCATGAGATATTGTCTCACACTTAAAATAAAGCCACAGTAATACAGTAGAATGGGATCCTCTTGCTAATGTGGTGTCAATCAATTGTACTAAGCTTCAGTGCTTGTTTACTGTTCCAGTTGTAAGCTAATACCCAGCAGACTTTGTTACTTGAATTATTGATAAAGCATTTTGTTCCATGTAGGAATGCAAAACCAGTTTTGAATTGCAAAGGGAAGAGAATACCTGGTGCTCATTCCCAAGGTGTTGCTGTGACTGTATAGCTTGGAACTTAATCAAAAAATTCAATTGCTTTTACTTCAGCTTTGCAAAAAAATTATTAATGAATGAGAACATTAAAGTTAACGGAAGCTTTTATTTTTTACCTTACTCAAAAGCCTTTCTGTCCATGGTTTATGACAGCTAGCCATGCTGCAGAAAGAGCAATTACAGTTTTCAAGATGAAAAGTATAGCATCTTACAAACTCTACTTTGTAAATTCAGCCTAAATAGTCCTTTTCTGTTTCAGTACAGAATTGAATTTATCATTGCTGCCAAACAGCAAATAAGAATATATTTTATATTTTATTTCACCCTGAAAAGGCATAACTCACTGGTTTTGAGTTTAAATCATTCCTTTATGATGGCATGGTCCCAGCCCAGCTCACAGCAGAAGCTTTAGGGTATCCCTTAACATTTTTCAAATGAAGTTCACAGCTAGAGGCCAAGAGTATCCTGGAATATGTCCCAGCTGCAGGCTATGTTGTAGAATTATGCAGAAAGAATAGACATGAGTCTCAAGCTAAAGCTTCTGGAACTGAATTAAAACCCATGAGAAATAAAGAAACTGAATTTGTTTTTACATAAAATGCAAATGTCATTATTACAGTTATTTTACAGGAAGTAGTTCTAGTGAAATAATTTTCAAATTATTTCAAATAATTTAGAACAATATTTCAAACAATATTTCAAATAGTTTTTTGTATGTGGTCTGTATTTTCTTCAGAACATGTATATTTGTCATTCCCAGTCCAATGGGGACTATGTGAGTTCATGAGAATAAGATCTTGCTAGGTGTTTGCTCACTGAAGCAATGGATCAAGGAAAAGAGAAGGATGGTAGAATTCTGTAAAAATTACATTATTTTTTCTAAAATACACGGAGACCCTTAACCTTGCAGGTGAACTCACAGATCTGTTCATGCAGATCTTTCAAGTGCATTCTCTCCCAGCTTGGGGCATGGCAAGGACGATGCACTGTGTGTCAGGACCTGCCCTGTGCAGCGCTGCAGCCAGCGATGCCAGAGACAGCAGTAGAAGGGCTCATTTGCTGGGGGATTAATGTTCCCAGATTGCTGTGGTGAGGCAAGAGGCTGCACTGCCCTGGGAAGATGGGTGAGAGCAGAAAGCAGGAGACAGTTTTATGAGGCTCTGGTCACTGTGTGAGATCTGAAATGTCAGAAAATGTGCAGGCTGTCCTAGCAGGCGAAGGCAAGCAGCCATGCACTTGTTTTACTCAGCCCTTCTTGTTGTAGTCGGAGCTGGTTAGACACCAATTAGATAATGGAGAAAAAGGAGACTTTTTCTTCTAAGTGTTAATGCCTGGTGAACTTGTCAGATAGGGCTCTGACTGATGGCACAGGATTCACCCAGATCGGGAAGGTGGTTGTGGTTTTCAGATGAAGTCGTTCCTTATTTGCTTGTTTTAGAATATGTGTTTACAATTCCAAATATATTTTTTGGCTTAGGCGCATGGAAAGTTGTAAAGAATTATCTTCTTTCCACTCTTAGTGAGCACACATACTTTTTTTCCTTTTTCTTCAGTTTGCATGTTACCTAAAACTGGAGTTGATGCACCAGTTACTTAGCAGCTATCCCTGTGTCAACACAGACCACTCTGACAACCTGTGCTGGAACTTTCCAGAATTCACAGTCAGTAACCTGTGAACAGAGTTTGCAGAGGCAAAATCCCTCTGAAGTGGGAGTCCTGCAAGCACATCAGGTCTGGTACAAGCCCCACCTCTGAGGCTCGTAGCTCAGAAATAGCTCTGCTACTGCCACAAGACTCCCTTCCTATATAAATTTGTACACATTTTAGTATGTTTTGCCCTCATAATCATCTTGCCACTCTACATGTAATATTCAGTATTGAATGGGGACTAAAATGTCTGATCTTTGTGTTGTGGCTGTGTTTTTCCCTGCTTCTGAGATTGTTATAATTTTGGGAGGGCCAAGAAATTCTAATAACCATTTAAAGAAGGTTCTTGTTAAAATGCTTTTATTTTATGTTTTGCTTATTCTACATTGAAAAGTCATTAGAACAATTTTAAATCATCTGCTTCATTTTTTTCTCTCTGATTTTGATGTATTTTTTCTTACTTCATTTTTTCAAAATGTTTATTAGCAAAATCTTAAATTATTTGTTTGAGGCAGACATTCTAGGTAAATGCTGACATCATTTAAAATGCTCGCATTACCGTAAGATATGATCTGAGTTACATTTTTGCCTTTTAGCTTTTTTAAAACCAGGGAGCCTTGATGAGGGGTAGCAGTAGCCAGGTGGGTTTGTGGTAGGTGATTTCTTGGCTTGCTGTGGTTTTCAGTGTCATTCTGTGGTGGGTAAACCCAGGGAGACTGAGGAAGCTATCACCAGGATTCAGTGTGTTCTCACTAGTGGGAGGAATATACTCTTTCCCAGGCTTATAGGGGTAATTGCTTTAAAAGACAAACAAAGTAATAAATAAACCAAATAATAAAAAAAATCAAAAAGCCATGTTAACCATGCCTACTTTAATTCTCTCTGGATGGATGTTAAGCATAATGTAACTTACTCACTTTAAAAGTACCCTGTAGTCAAGTTTCCTTTCTGTGTCTGTGTAAACAAGCTCTATATCTGTCTTTACAGATTTTGGTTTCATGTGAATTGAACAAGAGTTTTTTGGGGAGAGAGAGGACTTGATTTAGATACATGCCTCCAGGGTGCTGCACTCTCCCTCACCATCTGAAAAGTTAAAAATGTAAAATTTTACCATTTAAAGCTGATATTTTCTGAACAGATGGTGAGACTTCAACCCTGACCCATGTGGAAAATCAAAAATTCAAATGCTGGATCCGAAGCTTTCTGGGAAGGTTCACATACACAAAGGAGGACACACATAGAGTTCACCATATTCACCTTATATGGCCTGTACAATAGTCTTGGGTGTTCTCATATTTTAATAGTGAGATGAGGGGAACTTTTTCAGGACCATGATCTTCCAGCATCCTGGTATTTATATTCTGGTTTAGCCACTGAGCTTTGTAGCAAGCTCTTCCAGAGTGCAAAGTTTATATTTACCTTTGCTGCAATAAAGGTTTAATGTTGTAATGAACTTTCAGGACTGACTCACTGAGACAGCTCACAAAACACAGAGTTTTTATTTGCTAGCATTTATTGGAAAAAAAAAAAGCCAACTGTTGTGTCAAGTTAAATCTACACATGCACATTAAAAATATCTATACTCCTCCGTGAGGATTTTTTGGTTATTTTTGTTGGTGTTTTTGTCATTTTGTTTGGGGTTTAGGTTGTTTTTTATTTTGGCGGAATCTTTTTTTTGTATGGTTGGTTTTGTTTGTTTGTTGTTGTTTCTTTTGTTGTTGTGGGTTTTTTAATCAAAAGAAATTGAAGGATTGAAGATTTGAAGTTTATGCAGTACATATTGACTCCTTTGCTGTTCAGAACAGATATTTCCAAGCAATAGGAACAATCTTGGGTAGAAGCTACCATGTGGTGGTAGAACAATGTTAGAAAAATGAGCTTCCTAAGGTGGCATGCAGTCCTGATTGAAATTTAGAATTAAGAATATGTGTTTTATGAAAGGGGAGGGTTTTGCAAAGTCTTAAAATGACAAGATTTGTGCAAACTTGGAATTACATATATTCATTTCTTTGGGGCATTACCAGTTCACAAAACATGCAAAATACTAATTGAGCTTGTGGGAATGCTCTCATTTTTAGTTAATTCTTTAAGAATACAGCACTGAGTGATTAGGAGAATTTGATATATGCCTCTCTGAAGAATCTAGCCCAGGAGAAACCATCTGACACACATAGTATTTATAGCCATGACTTTAACATGGTCTATGGTATTTTTAAAATAAACATTTATTTAAAAACTTTACAGCTTTTTTCTTTCTGTTAGCTTTCACTTGGGTCCTGGACTTGAAAAGAACCAAGTGTGCTTTATGCTAATTTTATGCTTATGAACAGTCCTAACAAATTCAACGTGAAACTGTAAAACTTACAACAAATGGAAGCACGTGTTAATACATGAACTTGTGTTGGATGGGGACCTGTGTGAGAAAATGGAACAATGGCCCCATATTTAGAGCTTTAGTCTCAGACAAAGGGAATGCTGGTTGAATTGGTGGTTCTGCTTTGCTGAACAGTTCTTGTGTGGTTTCAATCAACTATTTTCAGGATTGTCTAAGCAGCTGTTTTTCTAAATTAGTCACGTGTACCTCCCTCTTCAGAAGAGAGGTAGGTATTGCCAGGTATTTTTGTAGAGGAAACATGGATAACTAGTTCAGGCAAGATATCTAATATTTTAGTTGGTGGAGTTAGATACCTCATTGTGATATCTTCTGCCTCATTGATTCTAGCTGTGCAAGATGTGTAGACAAATGAAGCCTTAGAACACATCCTCTCACATTCTTTGTTTTCAGAAGTGTTTATAGATGAGATGCTGGGACAACCTGTATGGTGCACATGTAACACTGAGCCTTGGCTGGCTTTTTCTCACTGAAGAAAAAGCTTCTCACCTTCTCACTGAAGCCATGGGATGCAGCAGTATCATGTTGCTTGCACAGAAATCCCAGGGAGATGTGATTTAAAGGTTGATCTCAGGCTGACTTTCTAGTCTGAAAGATGTTTCTGGGACAAGCCAGGTCAAGGGTGTCTAGAGATTTTAATTCTGCATTAATTGTTCTCTGAAGAGTAAATACTCTTCTGTGTTACTTTGCAAAGATTTGGTGAAGATTAGTGCATTTAACATTGTGCCACACACCTTGCCTGGGTTTGGGTGCATGATGTGACGCTCCTCGCCAGTTTGTATCCTGTTCTTTTCCTAGGAGTCTGCAGGTGATGAAATGGCAACATAGGTGTGGATCTGGCTCCAGGACAGGTTGGGACATAGACCAAAGCATTTGTAAGAGTTCCTTGTCAGCAGCTTAGCTGCAGCTTTAATTACTATGATGATTGGCCATATGTATCACAAGACTCAACAAAACTAAAGATGACCAACCTGTGTGTTTTTCTGGCTTTTATTTATTACTACAGTGTTTGCCTGTAAAACAAATTGGAGAAGTCAAAATATGTGGTCTCAGATGAGCTGTGTTTCCTAAATAAAATGTGGTTCCCTCTGTAATACAGGCCATTCCCATGACCTTCTGATTGCTTAATAATTAATAAAATTGCAGCAACTTATCATTATCTTCTCTAAAAAAAAAAAAAAAAAATTGGAGCAGCTTTGACACAATGAGCTTTGGCCTGTGTAACAGTGTTGGCTGAATTCTCTAACCTGAATTCTAAAATTAGAATCGTGGAAGTCCAGGAGCTCTGTATATGGTAACAATGTACAATACTGTTCCAGGAAGGAATCAAGGCAAACCAAGTTAGCTGCCATTCAAAGTAAATCTTGTTAATTTTGGACAAAAGCCACAGTGAGTTTGGATTGCTCGGTATTTTTTTAAGGAAGTTTTAGAAAAATGCATTAATATGCATAATATAAATCCAACCCCACAGGTCACAGAAAGTTTGCAATTTGCATGTGTTTTAGGAATAGTTGTTAAAGATGGGAGAGGAGGAGGGGTAGGAAGTGTCAGTAGGAGAAATAGTGCTGTAGTGCTAATGAGCAGATGCTCTGCTGTGTATTGAGAGACCTCCTTGCAATTACAAAATAGTTGTAGGTAGGAGGAGATCATTCAGCTGTCTGTGTGCTGTCAGTTGTACCTTGACCAGCTTTTTGTATGTCAAGTGCATTTTGACTGAAGCAAGAAAAGAGTTTTAGCAGCAATCTTTTCTGCAGTGAGAAAGTGAGACCGGGGTGCAAAGGGAACTCCAGAACTTCTCTGTGAGGAGAAGACAGGTGTCATTCATGTCTGCTAATGGTTTCCTCCCAAAGTCCTGGCCAATCTGTGCCTAGGGGAAGGTGAATATTTCCTGGAGGAGGGCAGAGGGACAGTTCCAACAATGACTTGTGGGGGACAACAGAGTAGCCAATGTTGGATTTCCTAGTCCCTATCAAAGGGTTCAAAGAGGAGAAATAAGGGTCAAGAATCAAGATTAGAGGGTTTTCTGTGGCTGGTTTACTCTTTTCCAGTGAGGTCAGGGTCATGTGCAAGGGCAGGGCACTGGTCCCACCAGAATAGGAGGGGTCAGCATGCTCAATTCACCAAGAGTAGGAGCATGTACCAAGCATGTGTGTACCTTTTGGAACAGGGAAAGTAAGGGGAAAAGAAGCAGATTTCACAATTGTTGTCACAATTGTTGTCTTAAACTCACAACTTTTTATGTTATGTTGTCATTTTTATTAGATAATCACTTCAAGGTTTAGGCAGGAGGTGCATTTTATAGGGCCAGAATAAGTAAGAGTAGCCCAGTTGCTGCAGGCAGTGTTTGATCCAACATGTACACTTTTCCCCTCCCTTTCCCCTACCTTTCTATCTTTCTTTTTTCTTCTCCAGGTTAGAGGGCTTATAGGATAATTAGAAATTGAATTATTTATGAGGTCTCATTAAAATGGGTGGCTTGCAGATTAATCAAAGATAGGAGACATATGATATGAAACTGACTTTTACTCTGCTGCTTTCAGTCATAGTGGCTGCAGGGAAGCCTATATAAAAGCATTCCTAGTTCTGTAACAAAAAATTGAATGCTCTGCAATATTACCATGTGTGTTCGTAAATATCCATCTGAGTGTTGGGGGAAAATTGAAAATATGGGGGAGATTAGCCAAGAAAAGGGTATTTTGAGGCAAGAAAGGGAAGGGATAGGTCATGACTCAGCTTTGGAAACCAGAAAATGTAATTTCTCTGCTAAACAGAGGAGTTTATGAGCTTAATGAAATTTAAAATCAGTGGGAGCTCATTGAATAGCAGTAAGACATATAGTAGTCTACTAATGTTATGGGGAGTATGTCTAAAAATAACACAGGAGGCCTTTATTTATTTCCTGCTGTAATACTAAGAGCATATCTCTGAGTAGATAAGATCTATCCATCTAATAAATGTGATTCAATGCAAACCAAGTTGAGTCTTTTAATTGCACTCCTTTTTTTGTCTTTATAAAAGTTACTTATCTAAAGGTGCTCTGAGAAATACACATTGATGCCATTGAAATAGCCTGCTTAATGCTGGCTTCCTGCTTGTTTCTGGGTGCAATTTGGCTGTTGCTGTTAGTCTTTCCAAAGATTGTTCTTGAAAGTGTAAGAAATCATGGGGGTTTTTGCCATAATTGCAGGTCATTTAAATTAGGGAAGTTAAGTGATCCCTACCTATTGCTAGAGGTGCTTGTGGCCTCAGTTGTAGCTTTACTGGATTTGGGTACACAGTGAAAGGGTAAAAAGAGAGCAAGAATGAAATTTTTCTCCTAATTACTGTAGTAAATAGCTTTACGTACCTTTTCTCAGGGGGTTTTAATTTTTTGTGCATTTTCATACTCTGAGCCTGGTGAAGGAGGGTTAATAATAACAACAGCAGCAGCAACAGCAATAATAATAATAATAATAATAATAATAATAACAACAACAACAAAACCAACAAATATAAAAGGGCATAGGGAGGAGCTGAGGTCCTTTCCATGAGGTTCTTCCTCTTCCTCAGTTTTTACACAGTAAGTTTGGTCATCCTGGCAAATAATTGCAGTCCATCCCCTAAGGAAACAAGTACACCTGCTATGTTGGTGTTTGGAGTCAGCATGAAAATGGACCATACATGATATCATCTAGAAGGGACATAACTCAATGATATAATCAATACCTGGATTCAATGCTTGTAGTTCAGGCTTCCTTCATTCCTCTGAGAATGTGCCTGGATCCACATGCATGTGTAGGCTGGCCAGAAGGTACAGAACAGCCCCTATTTCTTTAACCAGTTTTTAAATTTCTCATTGAGCCATGCTTGATACAAGCTGTAAACCACTAAAATCCATTTCAAATGTACTTCTGTCACTATACTGGCAGAAGTGTATGAATGTTCATGAAGAAATTCCAGAACAGGGCTTTAAGCCCATGCTAGCTAAGAGGTAGTATTGTTTTGTACAATAAGAATAGAGATACATCATCACATTAACACAAATTATTTAAATTCAAGATTAGGATGCACAAGTGAAATAATTTCTGATGGTCATTTCTTGCATGTTCATGGTTTGCAATGATTTACAGTGAATGCTTGCATGGTAATTAATGTTTTAGTCTATATTAATGAATAATTGCCACAATGAACTGAAAGGTCATTTCCTGCTCAGGTGGTGTAGTACTCATTTTCATCAGTGAGATGTTCCCATAGTATCCACAAGCTGTTACTATTTGCAGCTAATCAACATTTTCTAGAAAGGCTTGTGCTTTGGTGTCTCTAGGATCTTTGAGTGATTTTCAAAAAGAGTTGAAGAATCCTATTGACAGCCACACACCTGCACACACACTTTGGTTATCCCTAAAGCAGAGTTTGGTGAATAACCACTTTAAAATGCAAAAGTAAATGAACTAACTAGAGCCTCCTCTATTTACATGTTATTTGGTTAGCACAGCTCAGACCACAGTTATCTTCTGGGGTCGCTAATATTCATTACATGTATTAATTTTGTGTAAATATAATAATGTTATTTCTGTCTGTAAAGATACTGAGCCCCATTACAAGTAGGCAGGGTGTTTGTTTTGCACCTGTCTTGATAGTTTTTTTCCCCCAAGATTTTACATTTGTGTTCTTGAAAGGACATACTGTATGGTCTTTTTCCTAGAAAAAAAATAAGTTAAAAAAATTTAGTCCCTTTTCCTAGTTTAATAGTGATAAAAGATTAAAATACATTGCTACAGAAGGAAAAAATACAAGGAAAAAGAAGGGAAAAAAGTACAAGGAAAACCAGTAGGATATTCTAAGAATGGGTTGGTAATTTGGGGATGGCTGTTAAAGGTGTTTTTGTGGTTTTTTTAACAAAAATTGATATATATTTAGAATATTTGTTGTGTCTTTATTCTAGCACCCTTCTGGTTTTGGTACTGAGCTGTGTAAAGTATCTTGTCCAGCCTATTAAGTCTTTAAATATGTCACTTCTGCTCATAAGCAAAGTAATAAATTTATCTGTGTTAGAAAAGGCTTTCTAGCTTTTGTTTATGAGCTAGTTCATCCTTTCCAGGCTTTTTGCCAGAACTGTGCCTTTAACAAGTGGATGACAAGTAGTGGATATTAGGAAGGTTGCATAGTGCTGCTTAATGAGATGCAGTCCCTGGAGTCCTCAGGGACAGCCCCAGCATGAATTGCATTGCTCTTTCAGAGGTTGGGATATAGCCTACAATGTATTTTGCCATATCTCTACTAGTTATGTACTGGTTTTCCATGTGAGACAAAACCAGCTGCTTCTTTGCCCTGTGTTTCGTGCTCAGAATCACTTTTTTTTTTTTTTTTTAATAGAAAGCTTAGGGGTTTACAAATGAAAATGCTCTTACTGAATATGAAACAAGAGGAATTTGTTACTTTACTGCTGTGTAAATGGAAGGACTTGAACATCTGTGGTACTTATTCCTGTTTTTCTGGTCTAGCAATAGTATATAATCCAAGAATTCTTGTCCTCATTACAGATAATGCCAACAGTTCTGTGTTATACTCATATTTTTGAATTATTCCTACAATCTGTCAAATCCATTTAGGTACATCCCACATTTGCTTTTATTTATCTGCAAAGTGGAGCCTCCTTATTCATTACAGTTTGTCTGCCAGCATGGATGGAAACCATCCCAAGACATATATGAATTTAAATGGCACCAGAATGCCTGTCACTAGAGATGTGTTTTTAGTGTCAAGGCTATGGTAATGTATATCATTAGTTGTTAAACATAGTCTGCTGTCGGCTCGCTGCCAGAGCGCTCTTGTGTGCAATGCCAAGCCTTGCTGGGAACCTACCATGTTCTCTAGTTCAGTTGCATATTTTCTCAGTTGTAGCTGCAGAAAAGAGACACCAAATGTAGTGACACAAAATAACTTCTGAACCATGGAAATGCTGTATTCCATTGTGACATGGAAACCAGTCTCATTTGGGCCGCTTTGGTTTTTTTCTTCCTTTTGTTTTCCTTTGTCCTTACTCACCCATTCTTAGTGAATAAATGGGAGTAAAACCATGCCTGAGTATTTTTCTCCTGTCAGTGCTGATTGTGACTGTCGGTGGTGGCTTCTTTGCAGTTACTTCCCACAATTGCAGCAGGATAATGCTATGGGACTACAGGTCAGTGAGGAAAGTTATGCTACAGGTAAGTATCTCCTGATGTGGGGCATTTCCTATGAGATGAGGGGATAGCAGTCTCTATCACCTTGCTCTGTGTTACTTGTCCACCTTGCTGCTCCATCCAGCTCTGACAAATACACAAGATAAGGGAGATTTCTGAGTGCTCTTCTCACCTTTGCTTAAGAGGATGAGTAACCAGATGCAAAGAAAAGCCACTTCATGAAAAGTGTTGGCATAATTTTTTCCCTTAATGGTAGGACTTAAGAAAAAGGACTAAATAGTGGTTCATTTCCAGTTTTCTTCCCGTTTTGTGGGACATCTCCATGCTGTCTCTTACTCTGAGTGAGGTTACAACCTGCCTCTTTCTAGACTACCAATGTTGCCTAGCCTGAAGTAGAAGACTTTGAAAACTTGAATATTGTTTCCACACGTGAGCGTGTAGTGATGCATGTAGTGAGAGCTCACAGCTCCATAATGCCCTTTGGTTTTTGGTGTTGGAGAATTCTGTCATTTCTGGAACTTAAACTTGTATGTAACTAAACCTGTATGTGTTTATATATGTAAATACACACACACACACACACACATATATATACATATATGTATATTTTTACACACACACACATATATATACATATAAACACACACACACACACACATATATATATATGTATTCACACATGGACACATATGTATTTATGGCTGCTACAAAACCAAATTAAACAAAATGAACCAGAAAGTAATCTAAAATTAATCAGAAGCACATTATGTGCAGGCAGAGATGAGACAGTTTAGTCTGTTTAGCCTCAGTAAAAGAAACTAATAGGGGATGTTGTATATACTAAATATACCATTTCCTCTGACTTTCCTTATTCTGTTTCATGAAATATTTTTAAATATTTTAAACTCTCACTTTTTTGAATGCTCTGTAATTAAATTTAAATTAAAAATACTTTAAAAGTGAGCTAACCTTATTTAAATGCATTTTATGAGTTTGTTGTGTTTTCACTGCAGTCATGATGTAAGATAAAAGACTGGAATGCAGCAAGAAGGAATGAAAATTTTATTCAAAAAGGCAAGGATTTAACAAGAAAAAAATAAGTGAAAAATCAAAATATTTTTGTAGGATGGTTTACTGTAGTCGTTTGAATCTCTGAATGAAAATATTAGAGAAATCAAGAAAATTTACATAATCTGGTATAAGCCATAGAAAAGGGAAAAGGCATTTTAGTAGCAAGTTACAGTCTGAGTGGTGTTTCAGGTGTGTACAGATCAGAAATAGGACTGCAGGGAGGGGTGAGCTTGTCAGAATAATACCTAATAATATAGGACTAGAACCCCAATTTTATTTGTCAGATAGTAGTACTTACATTTAATTCACTCTACAGACAAATGATTATCCATATCTCCTTCTGTTTCTGTAGAATTATTTTTGTCAGACCCTGAGATTAGAGCAGACAGAAAATAAAAATAAAAATTGCTAGTTTGCATAAGTAAAATTTACTTGATTTGTTGGTTATTGCTTAATAACTTTTTAATTATAGGTTGCCTTTATCATAGGGTTTGCTTAGAGAACCCAAAAATATTCCTGTATTTTTCATGTTGTTACCAGTTTTAATAATGATTGACTTTCAATTGTAAATTAGACTATATTTCTTGTGGGGTTGCTTTTGTTAGTTTTTGTTGTGGTTTTTGGGGGTTTTCTTCCCTGTCTCAATAAAAAGAGCCATATTTTTTCTGAGGGTATGTTGGACATTTATTCTGGAAAATTGAAAAAAGATGTACATGCTATAAGTTCTGTATCTGTCACAATTGAAGTGTGCAAGGCTGAGTGTCAGCTACTGTCTGATGGCATTAGAACTTTCATTAGCAATCACTGCAAAATGACCTTAGATTGTCTGGTGACCAGGGAGAGTTTATTACAAAAATAATCTCTGAAACTGCTACAAATAAAGCTTAACAGATTTCATAGGTTAGTTTTGATTTACAAGTTGAAATTGAAATAAATGTTTTCTGATGTTATGAATAGAAAAAAAATATTTTAGTACAAAATTGCATATAACTCAGTAAGCTCAGTTTTCGGCTCCAGACTGAAGCTTCAAACAACTCCAAGATAGCACAGGTGTCTCTTTGGGGACATGCCTGTTGTTTGTTGGTGCAGACTGTATTGGGCTGCCCTACAGCAGCTCTTTTCTCCAGTCTCAGCAGCTTTTCTGCTTTGGTTCATCCTTAATTTAATTTATATTGATCAAAAAAAGTATTTTGTTTTTAAGAGAAAGTGTTGAGCTCATCACAAACTATTCCACTGCATCATTGCAGCACTCCTGCCGAGTGCTGGTGGGATGATGTCCTCCAGGGAAGGCTTTTCCATGTGGTCCCTGAGTCTGTGCACAAGAAGGACATGGGTGCAGTGCAGAGCTGGAAGCAAGGCTGGAGTCAGAGGTGGCTCTTCTAATTGGGCTACCAAAGAAGGGTTTCATGAAAGTGGGCTATTTCAGGATGATGGGAGCAGCAGGGTGGTTCTGTAGGAGAAGAGAGGGAGTGGCCATGAGGTTATGAAGGCCAGTTGCAAACCTCTCTCTCTGCTTTTGCCTATCTGGGTGCTCAGTACTTTCCACATGGCAGCCAGTGCTCAGAAGATTCAGGTAATCAGTGTCCCTGTACCCTCAGTGGCAGCGCTGTCAAAGGTTAAAATAAGGTTGCTCATGCACAGTGGCAGAAAACTTTGTGTGTGTTTGTTGCCCCTCACAAGATTTGAGAACTCCTTACTCTTCCAGAGGTTTTCTATTTGACTTTGGGCAAGCCCTTTTCATTTGCTCTGTGTTTGGACTTTCACAAGCTTGAAGGATAATATCATTTTCCTGCCTCCTGGGACAGGTTAGTAGGGCATTGCTGCTGAATATGTCCATGTCAATACTTACACAGGAATGCCCAATATCTTTTGGAATTAGGCCAAGATCTTAATTCCATTTTAATTTGGTGCAATGAGTTTCAACAGCTAATTACATGTTGAGTGAAAATGTATTATGCATGAGGTATCCACTGGGGGAGGTTGTGAAGTGACACACTTAGGTTTGCATTTTAGGGCTTTTGTGTATTTGCCTTTGCAACCTTAATTTTGCAGTGACATCTGTTTTGCTGTGTTTTGTTTTCAGATTATTTAATATTTTTTTGAAGCCTTGTGATTTTTCAGAATGAAAAGAGGAAAGTGACATGCTATTACCTCTCACTAAGATTTTCATTTTTTATTGAGATTTTTTTTTCCAGGATTTTTGTTTGTTTGTTTGTTTTTTGGTTTTTTTGTTTGTTTGTTTGTTTGTTTCCCAAGGTTTTCCCACACTACCTGAAGGCATCTGAACCTTGTATATAGAGAATTCACCATGACTTTGCTAAGGAGTTTGGCATTCATTGACTAAGTTTCATTTCCTTCAATGTAGTCAGCATCCATTAGTGCCATGGACATGGGCATCCAGAGGGGATTCACAGAAGCACAGAATGGTTGAAACTGGAAGTGATCTCTGGAGATTGCCTGGCCCCCCACCCTGATCCAGCAGGACCAGCTAGAGCCAGTTGACTGGAACCATGGCCAGATGTTTTCTGAATATTTCCAACAATGGAGACTGGCATGGATGGTTATTTTCAACAATCAAACAAAATCAAGTTATGAAAGGCTTTTGAGGAGGTTCCCTGTCTCTTGTTCAGCTGGATAATAAACCAAAAATGTGTGAGATGCTTTCTAGTCCAAAGCTTTGTCTTTTCACCTTTATACTTAATGTAGTTCTTAGGATAAAAATGGGTTCTGCTTGGGCCCCATGTCTCCTGGATGTGTGCCTGTGACTCTTCCCATCCACAAGAGGAGGACTAGAAAGTGCCTTCATTTGAGGTAGAGCTTAGCAGGATGGAGCAGTCATGGGACATGTGGGTTTGTCCTTCTAAGGGCTGCTGAGCAAGCTGGATCCCAAATGAGCAGGGAGGCAAACTCTCAGTTCAGGCATGCACAGTTCATCCAGGTAAAGTATTCAGCTCTCTAGAGATGACAGTGCAGCCAACGTAACAAGGAAATTTTGTTGCTCAGGGTGGATTTCCTTCAAGAGTTCTTTGGCTGCCCATCTCTTTTTGTCTGTGTGTGAAATGACTTCTGGCAGAAATGTTAGGTAGGCCAGATCTCCTGTCCCATCCTCATAGTTCAGATTTACAAAGTTACAATGAAGTAGAACCTGAATTGTGGGTGGATTGGGTTTCATCCAGGAGTTTTATACAGATTTATAGATGTATGTTTGGAACTAAAATCTTCCAAGTTTAAAGTAAAGAAATACACTAAAAAATCCCAAATTTCTTCTTTCTTACACTACTTTTTGTTGAGCAAAGGCTGATTTAGCTATAACACATAAATAATAAACCATCTATCAGGATGCTTTTTCTAAGCAAAAAAGAAAACAAAGAAAGAAAATTCATGCTCTTTGATTTTTATTTTAATTTGTCAGGGAAAGGATGAATGACATGACATAAACAGCTTTAAATGGATCAAAGCAAAACATAGATTACATTTTCATCACTCAACAATTGTTTTGCTGCACTTCATATCTTCTGTGATGCATGCACATCAGTTTACATCTTAAATTCTGTAGTGTGTGTGACTCCCATCATCTCTGTTGATACATGTTTTTAAACAAATTAAATTACATTGTCAGCTTGGTATAGTCACTGAAGGAGCAGCAAAATACAGATCCATTTTTCCTGGAGGAGGAGAGGGGGGAAATTGTAAAGTTGACTGTCACTTAACTCTATGTCTATGGCCTATGTCTTTGTTAAAGTTGATAAGAAATCAAGATCTTTATTTGTATATTTAAGTCACACATTTTTCAGACTTTTACGTTTCCGTGAATGAAAATTGAAGAAAGTTTTAGAACCTCAAATGTATTTTATACATTTTTTGTTAAAAATCAAAATAAAATAGAATGAAACTTTTATAAAGCAGTAAAGGAAGGCAGGACAAGTGAAGTGAATCACTTTCATATTTCCCTATTTTCACTAGAACAAAATCACCAATTACAAAAAAACCCCAACCCACCAAAAAAAAAAACCTAGAAACAGAGAAACAAACAAAAAAAACAACCAACAAACAAAAAAGCCCAAAACCCAAATATTTTTTTTATCAACTATGTATTTTTTTTCCTCTGGGAAGTATCTTGGTCAAAGTTCTCCCCATCCTCACCATTCACTCAAGACTGCTGAAGTGGCAAAGTGAAATTCTTGCACTTTTCTTCTACCAGATATAAAATTAAAATAGATTCTTCTCAAAATTCAAAATAATTTAAAAAAAATCTCAAATTTTATATTGAATTGTGATTTCACAGACATGCTATTTGACTTAAAAGCTTGAGATCTTATTCGTTCATTCTAGGCAGTATTTAAGTATGATGTTGGTTGCCAGCCTTCCAATATTAAGTATATTTACTTCTTAAAAGAAGTCAAAATACTTACTGAAATGGCTGAAGATAAAAAGGTATGACATTCAATAAATTATCATATAGTAATAACACTTGTATTGGATTTTATTGTGTTTATGGTGTTAACTTCTGTTGCAGCTAAAAGTTTCAATACTACTTTTTAAAAGTAAATTAATAATTGTAGGCTAAAAAGCATTTTTGGGTATGTAGTACTTTTTCTAGATTTCAAAATATTAGGGGCAAAACCCAGTAATCAGCTAAAATAATTTTATGGAATTATTATATTTTTAAATTTTTATTTTATTTTATTTTATTTTACTTTTTGCTAGGATTCTTTTATGACTTTTATTGAAAGCCTGATTGAAAAGGTGAAATTACCTTGCATTTTATTACTGATAAGGTTTGAAATACTTTTATGTCCTAGGAAAGACTAATATTTCACTGAAAAAAAAAAAAAAACAAACAAAAAAAAACTACAGCAAGAGCTAAAATGCCTCTAATTTAGAATTTAACTAGAGAGGAACAATTTGACATTGGAGAAACATATCTAAAATACACTAACAGCAAGAGCTTGGCAGAACTAGAGGTGTCTTCTTTTGAAAGAGCTTTTAAAATTCCTCAGTGAAAGATGGCTGGCTGCATTTTAGGCTTATTTAAAAGTATTATGGGGTCTCCAAGGTCTGGCATGTTCATTCTTTCACTTGTATGAGGCCTAAGTGCAGTAACTGTTAAAGGTGTTTAACTTTCATAGTTTTGTTTAGCCTTTGAAAGCCCAGTACTAGTAGAAATATTTTTATAGAATCTGCCAAGCTAGCAATTAAAGCCTTTTTCCTTCACACTATATCATTTGATTTAAGCCATGAAGTCTTTTCAGTACAAATGCTGCAGCAGCCTGCAGAGGAACTGAGAAATGAAAGGACCTGCAAACAGACTCAGGTAGTTTCATCCCTGAGCACTGACTTCCAGAGTAGATGAACAGGAAA
>VZRH01000397.1:399137-419915 GCA_013397555.1 Urocynchramus pylzowi | reverse complement strand
AAAAAAAAAAAAAAGATCCCACCTGGTAACTGGACTCATCCACACATAGAAAGTCAGTGTTTTTCAGATTTAACTACAGCAGCTTTAACTATACTGCATGTTCAGTTGTACATTTGAGAATAAATAGCTTCCAACCACTTTAATTTGAAGGAAGCATTATGTGGACACATCCAGAGTTCAGAGAAAAAACTGACAGCCAGAAGTGACCTATCTGAAATTAATTAATACTCTCATTCAGTCTCACAGCAGATATGTGTCAATCAACAAAAATTTTGCCAGATCCAATTATCACTAATTGGCAGTTAATCTGACAGGGAAATACAAGACTAAGTATTTAGGGGCCAACCCTGCACATATTGACAGAGGACAAAAATAATAAAACTACTAGAAATGAGACAGGAGAGTAATATAAATGTATCTATTGGCTCCAAGCAATTGGTTGTGGGTCTGATGGGGTGAAATGAGGGTTACTGTGCTGCTAACAGACCAGGCCAAAAATTGATGTGCAGGGAATCAAAGACCTTGAGCACTGAAGCTAAGGGTGAACCTCCTTAGAAATGGATTAACAAAAGGAATTTACCTTATTTGGCACTTAAAGTGTCCTTTAGTGATACAGTTTGTAAACTCTTCAAAAAGAGATGCAGTTCCCATGGTGTGTACAGGAAAATTATAGACTTTGTGAGCGGGGATAAGAAATACCTTTTTTTCCCCCTCCTTCAAGAAATCTATTCCTTTTTGTATTTAGCAAAAGAAGCCACAAAATAATTGCAAATGGGTTGGACAGTGGCTTTGCACTGAGATAGATCTCCTTTCATTGTATAAGAAATAAATGTCCCTGTGTAACAGAGGGCATGGGTGATGTTTTGTATTTCATTCCTCATTTTCCTTTTTCCTCTGGCAGAACTATTTAATTGGTGGTTAGTGAAAGCCTCTCTGCTTTAGAGCTTCACCTCTTTTAATTGAAACAGATACTATGACTGCTCAGAACTACAGCTGGTTCTTCTGTCTGCAAATCTATTCTGTGTTTCACTTTACACTGAGTAACCATTTTCCCTTCTTATCATCAACAGGGAAAAAAAAATATTCACTGTTACTGTGAAAGCTCCATTTACTGCCCCTGGCAAGCTTTGTGCATTGCCATGTTGACAACGGACAAAATGATTTTCCTAAAGGAAAAGGAGGACTATTTAGTTGTCTTTTATTCTCTGGACACTATTGGTCTTTAGTATTTGGCCTAGAGTACATACTTTAGAGTCCTTGAAGAAGTAAAGTAAAAAGCAGTACATGGACAGAAGTGAGGACAAACATTGTGAATCATAGAATGGTTTGGGTTGGAAGTGACCTCAAAGTTCATCTAATTCCAATTCCTCTACCATGGCAGGAATATCTTTCACTAGACCACACTGCTCAAAGTCCCATCCTGTACTTTGAAGGAATTTCCAAACTTAAAAGTTATTTGGTCCATAGAGCCAATTGTTTTCATAATAATTATACCTATAATTTGATAAATTGTTTTTGTTGATTTGGGGTTGTTTTGTTTATTATTTTAGTTAATTTTTTTTTTTCTGGACTTAAAATATGTTGGCATCTTCTCCCAGTACATTTTATACCTCTCTTGATCTTTGCAGTACATGCTGATTCCAAGGCAGCAGATCCCTTCCAGCTGCTTGCTTGGGGGGGGGGTCACATCCATCTAGTATCTGTGCAAACTGTGCAGAGGTGGGAAGACTAGCCTGTTTGTTTCCCTGGGAGAAGCAGAAGGCATCATCTGAAACTTTCAGACACAGGCTGAGCTGGAGGAAGGAGACAGGACCCATCACTCAGCTGTGCTCTCATGGCTGCAGGTCTTAGAAGGAGCTTTGGGTTACAGCTGAAGGTGCTCAGCCAGCTTATAAAGCACAACCCTTCAAGGCTTTTAAAGAGGAGAGCAGCACATGGGGCTCAGGCTATGACTGAGCAGCAAATTATTGACAGTTTCAATAAATGAGCATTTGCCTACAAATAAAGGCTAATGACAGAAGGAAATGGGCATGAGTCATTGCTTGCATACATTGGTGTAAGTTTTCTTATTCGTTGAAATAAGCCTTTGTTTATAACAAGAGTGAATTTGACCAGGTTTGTTAAACTGTGAATAAGTGTCTAATGAAGAACCACAGACAGATTTTAATTTTGGCCTGGATAACATAATTTTTAATGATTTGGAGGAAGGAGGCAGGCAGCATGTCCATTAAATTTGCATGTGATTTTCAAACACTATTGAAGGTACAAAAACACCATGGGGCTGAAAAAGACTTCACCGAACAAAACCCAATAAATAAAAAAACCAACCAAATAAACAAAATAAGAAAGAAACCAACCAAAAACTCCCCAACCTTCCCCAAAAAAAATAGAAAGAAGAGATTCAGCTCAGCAATATGTAGGTTGATAAATGTAATGATTAATAGTCAGAATAGGAAGGAGAAGTTCAGGTAATGCAGAGCTAGACAAAGATTTCTCATCAACCAAAAATAATAATGAACAGATTAAAGATTTTGTTTAAACTCTTATTAGTGGGATCACACCTCTGATTTTTTAAAACAGCGAGACATACTTTGTAGGCTTCTGGAAATGTTAAAATATTGAGATAGAGTAAGGAAATCAAAAGAACACTTACAAATACATCAATAACATTAAATGAAAGGGAGTTGATTTTAGAGCAGAGGTTTGAAAAATGTGTACAAAGTAGCAGAGGTAAAATATATTTTCAGACAGGAGTTAAGGTGTTGGAAATATTGTAGTGCACATGTGAAAATGGCTGATGTGTGTTCAGGGTAACACCACTGGAGCAAGGGGAATGTAATCACAGCACCAACAATTCAAATTGAGTGTCAGGAAATTATCTTGGAAGTAAAATGTGTTTACTTGGAAAACAGTTTCCTCAAGGATGGTTGGGTTTAAACAGTTCTGTGCATTTTAGCCTCTCTTTATATCTTTGTTTCCAAAGTGCTGTGGGGTAGGCAAAGGCTATTTATTATCCCATTTGGGATAGGGTGTTATGATGCTTCTAGACACAGCTACTAAGACTGAGCTGTCATGGGATGTTGTAACTGGCAAGGGATGGGTCTGGGAACATTTCCCTGCAAGAGAGGAAAGCAAATGTGCCTTCAGCTTCAGCTTGGAAGTTCTTTTTTGTTTTTGTTTTCCCCCCAATATGAAGCCTCAAATTGGAAGTGCTGTAATTTTTCTTTTTTTTTAATCTTCTTTTCTAGGATTGAGGATCTGGTGACTTCACTACATTTTACTCTGAATGAGGCAGGTATCTCAAAGTACCAGATGTTTTAAAGGACTGCTTTGCCTCAAGTATGCCCTTCTAGTGTCCAATTTTGCTTTTTCTTTTGAATAATCACTTTTATTGGGAAGAAGCAGGAAATTTTTTTTTTCTCTTTAATCTTGTTAAAATTAGGAGTAAATACTTCAGAAGAAAACCACCAGTGTTTCTTTTATTCCAAAGCAATTTCAGGATGATGGCTATTATTGCAAAAAATATTTATTAGTATCTTCTGTTTGGTGATGGCCTCATCAGCTGCTGTAGTGAATTTATTGAGTCTTTTTAGTTTGTCTGCATGTTTCAGTTTAATTAATTTTCTTGTTAAGTTTTCAGTGATGAGAACTTCAGTGTCTAGGAAGGTTTGATGGAAGTTAAAGATAAAATTCCATCTTTAGATACCCAGCTTCAATACATTAACAAATCAAAACAGCAGCTGTTACTCACTGTCTTTAAGGTTTTTAAAATAAATTCTTTTTCTTTGCTTTCACATGCTCCTTAAAGCCTTAAATTGTTTTCTAACCTCTTTAAGCTGTAATTAGTGTATCAGGAATGAGAACTCTGGAGACCTTTATTTGTATAGGCACTTAATAACTGAGTGTCAGCAATGTGTAGCACCAGTAGAGGGATAATTTCTGAGATACTGTCATTTATTCAACACTGTAATTGAATTAATCACTTTCACTTAATCACAGAGTCAGGATGGTTGGGGCTGAAAGGGGCATGTGGATATCATCCAGTCCAACCAACCCCCTGCTAAAGCAGGTTCACCTAGACCAGGATCCACAGGGTTGTGCTCAGGTAGGTTTTTAATATCTCTAGAAAAGGAGACTCCACAACCTTTCTGGGCAGCCTGTTTCAGTGCTCTGTCACCCTTAGAGTAAAGAAGGTTTTCCCTATGTTCAGGTGAAACTTCTGTGTTTCAGTTTGTGCCTGTTGCCCCTTGTCCTGGGTACCACTGAAGCATCTGGACCCATCCTCTTGACACCCCTGCACCTCTTTTCAGCCCTTTCCTTCACTTCAGGTAGTCTCTTCTGGCTTCAAACTCTGTTGTAAGATTTGTGGAAAGGATTATTATCAATCTACTGGTGTGTACAAAGTGCTTTGTCTTTTGTTTATACAAGGTGCCTCTTAATCAGCATTTCTAAATAGTTGTGCCTAGCTGTAACTGTGGAAACACAAAGCATCTCGGCACAGAAACTGCTTTAGGTCAACTCTGAAATGAAATCTAAGATGACAATGAACCCTTTAAAATAGTCACTCTATCAGTTCCTTCATATGCTGAGCACAGGCACACAGAGGAAAATGTGTCTACAAAAAGTTTTTTTGGTCTATCAGGAAAGGAAAGCCTGTATGTCAATAATAAAATAAGCAGAAAAGAAGCATTCCAAACAAATCACGTTATGATGTATCCATAATATAATTAGCCTGTGTTTCAGGTTTGATGCTTTAATTTTGTGATGAAATAGCAGTCATAAATTTCATTCTAAATTCAAAACATTTGGAAATATCTTTTCTGCCTTTTTGATTTGTGTTCATTTGCTGTTTTTTCTTCTTTTAAAACAAGTAACTTGAGCTTTGGGAAGTTAATAATCCTGAAAGTAGATTATATGCTTGTGATAACACTTCATTGCACCTATCCAGGCAAGCAAGATTTAATGCTTGAATAAGTCAGGTTCTGTAGATCTGTAATGGGTATTTTCAGAAATAGTATTGAGTGGGCATTAGTAGCCATGACTTCTCTGCAATAGAAATTTCCATTTACTTAATTTCTAAATAGTTAAATCTGGTATTAATAACTTTTAATTGAAGATTAAACCAGAAGATTTTCATTTTGCCAAGGAAATAGTATGTTTAGACAAAACTGTTATTTAGGATGGGAAGTGTCTCATGTCTCCTAGCTCTGTTATTGTTTCTTATATAGATATGGTTTTCATAGTGAGTAGTGCTATTACATGTTTAAAAACCCACATCTGTCATGGCTTGTCTAAGCTAGAGCAGAGACAAAATGGGTTACATATTACAGACACAATTCTTTCATGAGAAGAAGAGGGTTTAACCTGCAAATGCAGCATAATACCTACTCCTGGGTCAATTTCTGCTTTGCTCACTAAGGCAAATGGTGTAAATTGATTTAAATAGGTGCTGGAATTGAAGTGACAAGAGTAATTCATACTACCTGAGGTTCTGTTCTCTCCCTTAGAAGATGAAACACTGTGTTAAAGCCTGTGCAGACTGCTCTAATTGGTCAGGCTGGAGGGATGTTCAGGTAGTTTCCCTGGGTCCTGAAGCTCATTTTGCAGAATCTGTGGGCAGAGTTCTGCAGGACAGCTGGGATATCATTTGCCTTCCACCATGGTCTCTGTACCAGATCCCATTCCAGACTTCACAGAAGGTTCAGACTGGTTTTTGTTTCTACCACTGCATTATTGAATGTGCTCTTTGCACTCACAAGTTATCTTTAGTGCTCAGAATTGTGTGAACGATTTGAGACACAGAAGTATCTACCTTAAATCCTTTTTATAGATAATGTTCAGTGGTCTTGAAACATGCACAATTTGCACAAACTGCAGCTAACAATGTTTGATCCACGAGCTATGCTTGTAGCAAACTATACCTCAGTCTCAAATTTGGGATATCACAACGCCAAAAGAATGCAAGTTTATGTTGGTTTATATGACCCTCATTATTCAAGCAAATATTTTAGAACGGTGCAAAATTTTCTGTTGTAGAATTCTTAGTCAGTGGAAGAAATGTGGCCAAGGAAATTAACAAACTCCAATTTGTTTTTCTTTTTATTCTTGAAAGAGGAGCAGTGATGTGTCACTTGAGCACTCGTTCCTCCACTGTCTTTCCCAGGAAATAATATAGTTTCTCCTGCATGCCACATGCATCATTAAACATTCTGTGTATCTCCCAATCCATCCTAACATGGAGGAAGCCAGTAATAAGATTACTCTTTGTCACTAAGAATTACTTGCATAGCTATAAGGGAGGAGCATTATATATGCACATGAACCACAGGAATCAAAGGATAAGCTGAGTGCTACTGAATTAGGGGCATCTATCACTACAGTCCATTTTCTCATACTTCTTCATGTATTCCTGCAATGCTGTTATATTCAAGAATTTAAATACTAATGCAGGGATCATAAGAATTGTAGCTAGCAATCAGCATTTAAAATAAAGAACAAAAGCAATGAGAATGATGTCTGTGTAATTGGTGCTCAGAGGATTACCTTCACACATCCTTGAGGAGTCAATACTTTCTCTTCTGAGGTACCCCTAACTCTTAACAAGAACTGTGAGTTAGAGGAAATAGCTGGCTGGGCTTGCCTGACAACATCAGGATGTGATGGATCCTGCAGACTTTAACACCCTTGTATGGCTGTACTCAAGGAGGAGGAGCTGCTGTTCCTGTGTTGTAGAAACATGTGCTGAAGGAGTATCCTGAAGCCCCCATGGAGACCTTCTCTTTGCAACTCTCTTCATCTGTGTTGCTGAATCCTGCCAGTATTTTGACCTCTGGAGTCCTGTTTTGGTGACAGCCCATACTTCAGGCATACATTGCCAAAAGCAAAATGCAAGATGGTTTAAAGAGGCAAGTGCACTTGGGTGAGAAGGAGGCTGTATTCTGGATTCATTTTTCTTGCATTGCACCACATCCTTCTTTGTAAGTAGTACCACAGAACTGCATGTCAGCAACACAATGCCACTCTTATATTAACAATCAGTTAATTATTTTACTTCATTATGTGTTTCTAGACATTAGAAAAGAATTAAATGTTTGGCAGACAAAGTAGCTAGTACTTACTTTATAGTGACCTAGATAAGCAAGATATGTCTGGGAAATGCTAATAAGCATTTTACCTCTCTGCTCTCTTTCTGCATGGCTGATTTATCATTTAAAACAGCACATTGCTATGCAGATATCCTTTCTTTTTATGATCCTGGTTTCCACCTAATAAGCCCTGCCTTTCAGCTAGGCTTGTTAGCACAAGCAGTGTGCAGCATTAATAGCTGTTCCTGTGTTCAGTTCATCCCCTAGCTTGGGCACAGCTGTTATGGACAGCATCTATTCTGAGTGTGAGCCATGTCCTCTGAAAGCAAGTCCCCCAGCCCAGAAAAATAGATTTGGAAATAAAACAAGCTCCCTAATCTTGGCAAACCAGTGTCAAGGTTCTAGGTGCCAGGGTTGTAATTTTCAGTCCCCCTAATAAAACAAGGTGCTAAAACAGTGAGAGGTTAGGGCTGAGCAGAGAAGGGTTCCCTGGTTCTTAAGTTTATGTTGCATTTTAGGAATTCTTCAGCGTGCAGAAAGTGATAAAATGTGTAAAAATGAGCATGTAGACTTGATTTTCCCTTCTATTCAAGCCCTAAAGGTAGCCAGCTGATAAGGAAATTCAGTCCTGTAGTATATTCACAGTCTCTCAAGTGTGTTAAGTTCATTTTCTTGGTGAAATATTTTGACAACATAGGTATATCTAAAACATTTTTCTCTTTACTATTCAAGTAAAACCATCTACTGACAAGAAATTCTGCTAAAGGGGGTTTTCTAGATTTCTTTCAGAAAAAAAGAAAATATTTTTGTCTATTTTCTGTTAAGAAAAATAGCTTGGAAAAGAAAGGTGTCTTTCATATAAAATAAAATCATAGGACACTTCACAGAGGTGCAGGGTAAGGAATGAGTTTTCTCTCATGCTGAGAAAATATGGAGCTTGGCTTCATGTTCTGTGTAAGTGCTTAATTCCTAGTACTAAGTGATGTTGTGTGTTTAAGAGGAGTGGAAAGGATACCCCTGTGCCTTGCCCTGGACTTCTAGGTAGTTCTTAGGCTCCCTTTGGGAATGCAGATGGGTGAAAGAACTTGTGAGGATGCTGCAGAAGTATTCAGTATCTGGATTTTACTTGGGCTCACATGCAAGGTCATGCCAAGCTACTTACCATTGCCGAAAGCAAAGTATTTCCTCATATGTCCAGAAGCTAAATTTGAAGAGCATCTTGGTTTCATATATCTGTAAAATCAAGGTGGCAACAAATTCCAGCAGACCAAGGCTTAATTTCAGTCCTTTCCTAGGTATTCCCATCTTCCTTGACTCTGTTTCCTTCCCTGTTGAATTTGACTGTGAGCATCTACGTCATGAAGGATTTCCAAGCCCGAAGTAATTAAGTCTGAAAAGCGTGTTGAGACATTCAGATGGAAAGCACTGTCTAACTGCACTGGCATAATTATACACTGCATAACTGATCCAAGTACCAAAGAAAAGTGGAACACGAAAGAACAGCTAAATTTATCCTAGAAAATGGGTTCAGCAGTTCAGCATTCAGATTTAGTTCAGTAGAGCAGCCTCACTACTGTTTAAAGCCTTACAATCAGCTAATTTTGGCTGATGTAGGACCAGTTACTGTGAAGTGCTTTTTAATATGTGTTGATTTTGCTGTTAATTAAGAGGATTTTTATAATATAATTAACCTATACTTTTGTTTTTAAAATGTTCTCTGGATAAAACATTCATTGCTTTATTTTAATTCTTGAACACTTCATTTCCATTAAATTTACTGTACTTTTATGTTTTATAACCCATACCTAGATCATACATTGATAAAGTATTTTTAAGATGTTTAAATGAATAATTTTGCACAAATTTTTCACACTGTAATGAAAACTAAGGGAAAAAAATCATGTGGTGTTGTGCAAAGTGTCTCACTGGGCTACAGGTACAGTAGCCATTAAATCCCTTATCATTTTTCATCACCAAGTATTAAATCCCTTATCATTTTTCATCACCAAGTTAAGACAAATATCAGCATATTCTGCCAGTAATGTGATCAGTATGTAAAATGGCTAATGTACTACTCCCCAAATTCTGAGAATTGTGCTTGTGCAAATTAAAATTTTATAGCTTACAGTCATGCATTTGCAATGAACTGTGTTAGCTGATAGAGGTGTTTTTGTGTTTTTTGTGATGCCATGAGCTTAAAAAGTCCGGTAGCTTTTACAACTGTTTGGTTTTTTTGGTTTGTTTGTTTGTTTTTTAATGTTTTTTTTAAGTGCACATCCCATTTAGTAAAAGAGATTATTTAGGTTTTCAGTTAGAGGTAAATGAGCTAACAGTATTGTCATCAGTGTAGATGGTGATTTATATTGGTTTATTTACTGGTCAGGTAAAGTGTGAGTATCATGTTTCTCCCACTCTTTTCACAGCAGAAGCAACCAGAAGGGTCTGTCCTCAGCTGGTGGCTCTGTGTCTTGAGGGCAAAGAGCTCTGCCAGGCTGCTCTGGAGGATGGCCAAGTCAAAATGTCCAGCCTGGGAAAGAAATGAAGTAATGTATGCAGACTGTGCTGCCCAGGATGCTGTCCTGTTGTTGGCTTATGCACAGGGGGAAAAAGCTTCCCCATGTGCAACATTAAACTCAGTCTTCTCAGTGCTGCTGCTTAAAATGCACATACTCTTTATTGCTTGCAGTGATTATTAAAAAAAACCTTTATACTTAATAGCAGTATAATTCAAATTATAATACATTAATGTAGTTCAGAATTCTTATTATGGTTCTAAAGTCCCATGAGAATAGTGTATCTGGGTGATGTAGTGGTTGTTGAATTTGAAGTGCTAAAATAAATGCTGCTGGGTAAAGAAGGGATAGCTGGACAAGTTTTGCTCTTTCACTGGTATATGCTTGATGTATGAAGGACAAACTCAGAAAAGTGCTACTGCTGCTTATTCATGATGCAGAAATCAGAATTTTCTTTTCCTACCAGATGCAGAGAAATCAGGCATAAATGTTGGAGTGCTTACCTAAGAATTGCTGTCAAATAAAATCTGCACTGAGACTCTGGTAGTAATAAAACCTCCTAGAGAAGAGAAAAATTAATAAAATAGAAAAATAATAAAATTGAAAATAAAATTATAAAATAAGATTTTGAAGTTGCTTCTGGTTGTTTCTTAATGGATTGGGAACGAAAATATTTAAAATGATAAGTACATTTTACTTTTAAAGATAAAGGCATTAGAGCTGAATTGTTCTGTTTTACTGAAAATTTCTAACTGAAACTATATATTTGAACAAACTATAAGGCCATGTTTCAATTAGAGCACATTGGTAAGCATACATAGAATGAACTTTAAAAAATCAAATACATAGCAATGATTTGGGTTAATTCCACTGCTTACAGTGATTGTGTGTATGCACAATAATTTGCTAATATAATTTTGCAGTGTTACTGCTTGTTTGTTTATGTATTACAGTATTTTATTTATTAGTGATTTGGTTATTTTGTTATAGCGAGTTGTTTATTTATTTGTGATTTTCTTAGCAATTTGAATTGATCTATTTTTGGTCTTTAATTCTGCCTCTCTGGTAGCAGTGTCCAGGCTGCTTTTCCACCCCCCTCCAGCCCCAGGAGAGGCAGCTTGCCCTCTGCTAGCTGTGACAGTTTGAGGATGGGGGGGATTTGGCAACAGATTTTCATACAAATTTAGAATGGTTTGGGTTGAGAGGGACTTGAAACATCTGACACCTTCCACTAGACCAGGTTGGTCAGAACCTCATCCATCCTGGCCTTGAACACTTCCAGGGATGGAGCACCCACATCTCTGAGCAACCTGTTTCAGTGCTTCATCAGCCTGAGGTTTTGCTGAAGCACCCAGGACCACAGGTGTTATTTTACCTTTAAAAACTGCTTAATGCAGAAATTTGGGTTGAGGGGACAGTAAGAGACTTTGTGGTTTATTCTAGTTCCATCAGTGAGAGAAAAAGTAGGGGTAGCTCGTCACCGTGACATTCCTGGGAATAAGGGCACGCAGGGGCCGGGGCAGGGCATGGACTATGGACATTCAGTTCTTGCTGTGGTCTGGCTCGTGGTATTTCTATTATTAATAACATTTAAAATTATGATTACACTTACTAAAATTTAAATAATAACAATAACAACAGCAACTATTATTATTATTATTATTATTATTATTATTATTATTATTATTATTATTATTATTATTATTATTATTATTATTATTATTATTATTATTATTATTATTATTATTATTATTATTATTATTATTATTATTATTATTATTATTATTATTATTATTATTATTATTATTATTATTATTATTATTATTATTATTATTATTATTATTATTATTATTATTATTATTATTATTATTATTATTATTATTATTATTATTATTATTATTATTATTATTATTATTATTATTATTATTATTATTATTATTATTATTATTATTATTATTATTATTATTATTATTATTATTATTATTATTATTATNCCCCACATCCCCACATCACACTCCTGCACTGGTGCAGTAGCTGCACACAGAGCTCAAATGAAGGCGTTTGCCCAGTTGCATAAACTAAAGAGAGCAGATGTTGCACAAAGGATGAATAAACCAGAGTCACCGGGGACAGTGAGGAGTTGCCTAAGGATACTGCCTAAGGAGTCTGGCTTTTGTCAGGGTTTGGGCTGTTTTCTTTTGTTTTACTGGGAAGCAGGGAGTTTGAATTTGATTTTAGGCACTGAAATTGAGCCAGCTGTCAGTCACCCGCAGAAAGTTTGGACAAGCTACAGGTTTGTGACTAACACAGAAGATTGTGAATAATCAGTGGTAGCTGGTGAATCACAGTGGAATGTGCAGCTATGAATAATGTAACCAGGAGATATAATGTAGAGGGGAATAATAAAAATACTGCAGTCAAAGCTCTTCAAAACTCCTGCAAAAGTCCTGCAGAAGAAATGGCATGTTAATATAGCAAAGATCAGTGTAGTGGGAGGAGAACTAGGAAAGGATGATATCAGACAAATTGGTAAAAAAATAGTCTAAGCAGACTCTTTGTGCTGCAAGTGCTGCATTTGAAAGATTAAGTCTGAAGATGGATTCTTGAGACTGTCTATTAAGAAATTATTAGAAGAATTAAAGATGTTAGGGTGAGCATATTGCAAGGAGAAAATCTGATTCTGTCTGTCTGGTCACCTCATTAATGAACTGCTCTTACCTCACATGATGTGGTTTTTTTCTAATGTTCAAAACTGAGTGTCCAGAACCTTTAAAGCACCGTCCTGCAGTCTTCATCCTTGATAAATGTGGCAAGGTTAGACAAGAAAATATTTATTCATAAGTGTCAGAGACAGTTAGGAAACTAGACAATTCTTAGGTTGTTATTGCCAGTCACAGACCCAGAAAAGATTGACATATGATAATGTGATGGGACAGCCAGGTTGGGAGTTACACTGGTTTGAGGTCAGGCCTCTGCTGGTGAGAGATGACTCTTCCTTTAGCTTTGTCCTCCAGAATGAGAGTCATTTCTTCCTCTGGGCTTTGCTTTCATTCTTTAGGTACAATTATGTTTTTCTAGGTGTGAGTCAATGTAGCAAAGACTATCCTGAAAGCAGTGTTTTGATGCAAATGTATAACTTGGAGAAAAAGCCATGATGAAAGAAACTTCAGAAACTATAATTTCATTTTTTTTTAATTTGCTTGCATCTTGAAAATAAACTAATTATGTCCTTGCATCTGAGGAATAGGGTTATTAAACATGTGCTGGGCATGTGTTCCAAAACACTGTTAGCATTTCATAAATTACCATGATATTCTAAATTTTGTATTTCATCTACATATTTATGATAAACATGCATTTCACTGACTGTGTGCTACAGCCATGGAATGGTTATTCAGCTCTTGAATTAATTTGTTTTCTGGTTCATGTAATAAGAGATGTTTGGCCTTCACTCTAGTCCTCTTTCAACTCACAGTGTAAATTTTCTCATAAATTGAAAAGCAGTGACTCAGTGTGTCTCAGAAATAAGCCTTTTCCTGAGAAATTCATGGAGAGCTTGGAGTGGAAGGTTTCATATTTTAATGAGATGAGTCAGAAACATTTCATTAAGAATCTCTTGTAAAGCATGTTTTGGATAGGAAATTGTCTAAATAATATAAACAGATTTCACTTTGCATTTGAGATATTTCTATGCTTGGTATCATGCAAATGTAGTATTAAAAACTGGACTCAGTATTCTGCTGCTAAATCAATGACTGTCTTGAAAGATGCAATGTAACAAATGGCAGGAAGGATAAAGTTGGCAAAATCAGCATCTGTTATCTGTTAGCTAATCTCATGATTTGTAAAACAAACATCTAGTTAAGTCTTCAATAAAATGTATAAACCCCCTATTAATTAACAGAGACACATTGTGGTTTGAGGCAAATTTCTATCATTGTTAGCATACTGTGTGAGAACCTGATAGAGCAGAGCAGTCCCTCTGTTGGTGGGAAATAATGTATATAATCAAAATCAGCCCTAGCAGAGAGCCTTAAACCACAAGAAAATAAAAGTCCTCAAATAGGAGCTAACAGACAAAATGTTATCCAAGGCTGCCAGGCACATTACACACAATATTGAGCATGCTGAGAATTAATGGAAAATGCATATAGGCTGGCTGAAATACTAATTATTATCTTGTAGGGATATTTACGTTTCCTTCCCACTCTGCAGTGCTGTGACTCTGAGGTGACTGAGAACATCAGTGCAGTTCTGAAATAACCATTTTCTTGCTTCACCACAGACATCTAGTTAATAAAGTTAATTTAAACCATGGGCATTGAAGAAGACAATGGATTCTCCTGCACAAGCAAACCTTCATTGCCACAGTGGAGGCTCAGGTCATTGACTCCTCCCTCTCTCTTACTGCAGCTTTCTTGAGCTCCATGAGTCCATACTTGCTGGAGAAATGCTTCTTTGCACCCTTGCTGCCCTATAGGTTTCTGAGAACCAAAGCCACAGGTATCTATATTTTATTTCTAGAGTGCTTGCACTTGAGAAAGAGGATAAGGGGTTGGGGGTGAGAATAATCAACTTACTGCATAAAAAACTAAGGGATCCATATTTTCATAGGAAAATTAGTGATGTGCTAATTACCAGATTTCATTGGTCACAAACTAAACAGCATTGTGTAGCTTAGCATCATGTTCCCACTACATCTTTACTAGTCAATTCTTTTTAGAATCTCTGATAAAATGCTGCATAAAAGCAAGGTGAAGCCAAAGCAAAGACCAAAGAGTTACATTTGGAATGTGGACTTAGCAGTGCTTTATGGGAAGGGTCTGTCACCTTTTTGTTGTCATGAACTTACCCCATTGGTCTTGACTTTGTATTCATCTCTTTTGATCTGTGTCAAAAATCTTCAGTCAATAAAGCAAGAGGCATTTATTGTTTTGCTGTTCTTCATATTTTTTCTCAAATTTGTAAGTCTTCAGGCATGTGGCAATGATTAAGGAATGCTGAGGTCTGAATTTGTTTGTGTGACATCATGCTTATATATTGCTAGTTAACAGCTATTACTAGTTGTTCTAGTTTGTGTAGGAATGAGGCAAGGAGACATAATATGGGTCTTGTTTTTCTGTCACTATTTACTTTGCCTGTTTCTTCCTACCTGGGTGCACAGAAGATACAGCTAATTCCTACTGAAAAAGAGCTGACCAGAGCTTAAATTCTTCATTGTAAGATAGAATTGCCCCATGTCTTCCTAGCTAAGGTCTTCAGAAAAGGGATTTTTTTCATCTGGGTTTTTTTTGTGCTTTTGGAATTTTGTACATGGAAAAGATTTTGAGGGCATGAAGACACATACTTTTTGGCTCACATAATTTTTATCATCTTTTTAGTATATTTTTACTACATTTTACCCCACTGAAGGATAGGTATACAGGGTATGCCTGTTTGATTCTCTCAGTCCAAAATGTTATCCTGGAGCAGTCCCACAGCCCATCCCTCAATAGCTTCTCTCTAAGGATCAAAAGGAGATATGCCAGAAAGGATATAGAACCAGGAGAGATGCAGTGGTACTTCCTCAAAATGTTCTTCTCACCTCCAGCCATTTACAGTCCAGGAATTACTCTGATCACAGATGGTTTTAATTGTATTAATAACCCTCAGTAGATTTTCCTCCCATGTCTGGTCTGTTCTAAACAGATGTAAACTTTTCATTCTCTCAGTAATTTGTGCAAGTTCTTCAGCCAGTCTGGTGTGTGAAGAAGGGTTCCTTCCTTCTCTTTTTTCAAATCATCCCCATTTAAGCTTGTAGTGGAAAAATGAGAGGTCAGACAGGCTGTGGCCATCCTCTCTGTCCCAGCCATATTTTTATAGACTTCAATCATATGTTTAATTAATTGTCTTTTACAGGTTTGTAAAAACACATACAAAATTAATTTTATAACAGCATACCTAAAGTTATCTTCTGCAAGATGATAGCTTATAGTTGTTGATTGGACTTTCCTTGGTTTCAGTTCATAAGCACACAAACAGAAAAGCTCACTGAAGTGTCATGTGATGTCCACTTTAAGTTTGAAACCAGGCTTGTGTGTGTGTCTTTATGAAATGTGTAATTTTGTCTGTAAGCAATATTGTAAATCACTTTAAAATTAAATATAGCATAAGCTGTGCAATCCATATTAAAATAAACAAGATATTTCAATAATAAATATCTATTTAGAATTAGATCTGGGAGATTATTTGGGAGATGCTTAATGATAGAGTGGGTTTCAGGGGAAATAGGCAGATATGGAAATGAAACTTGTTAAACAAGCCAAGTCCTTAAGAGGGGACTTGTTCTCATTCAACATGGCCACTAATTCATGGGTTGAGTTGTAATTAACAGCCCAGGATTCTTCATCTGATGAAAAGTGATGCTCATCTCTTTGAATATATCTTTGGATAACTGTACTAGTAATGATTAACTCTGAAAATGAATGAGTGAGGGAAATATAATGATACAAGATTTGGATGGCAGCTGAAACTAAAAACCATGATGCAGGATTTTGAAAACTAATCTCTGGACTAATTTCAGAATTTGGTTTAGTGAGGATAAGGGTTACAGTTAAAACATGTACTCAGATCTCATCCCAATCATGTGAAGAATGAAGCTTCTCCAGGGTTCTGTATTATGCTTTAGGACACTGCCTGATGTAAAGACCCAAAGCTTATCAATGCTGTTGATTTCTCTGCAGTTTATTACCACTATTATCAATAGGTTCAATATGGTATTTTCCTCATTTAAAACCTTGTAGCACAACCTTTCCAAAGGATGCACTGCACCTGAACAATTCTAAAAGCACAGTGGGTATTTGTGCTACCCATGTCCCTGATTGTGGCTGAATACTCATGCTGATCACCACAATACATGCCACAAGCTAAATTTCCTAAGTTTTGGGGTTATTTTCCATTTTAATATATAATAGCCCAAAGGTAGAAAAACCTCTGGAAGTGGTAATAAGCCTTGTTACAAGTTCAGTATTCTCTCCCTACTATGGGAGAATGCTCTCTGATGATATTGGAATGTAGGGTTGCCCATACTGCTCTCATGGAGTTGGATTTGTCACATAAAATATCCTTGTCTGCCCCTTGGAAGAAGAAGGAGGTTTGCAGAGAAAATAAGCTGTTACTGTCAGCAAAAAATCACTGAGTGAGCATTACAGAGCACCTAAGAAACATTTCATGTCTTGGCAATTCTATGCTTTTTGTCATTGTCAAGGAGAATGGGAAAATTAATTTAATTGGGACAATATTTCATTTAGAGTTAAGCTTAATAGGCATTTTCTTGTCACTATGAGTGTATGTTATTTTATGGGCTTGTCTTTTCACTGTTTTGTCAGCCTTACATCACCTGACCTTACTAAAAAAACCTAATTTTAAGTTCTACCCACTTAGCTTAGATAGCTCTACCAAATTTATTAAGAAATAAAAATAAAAGACTGAGGCATGGAAAGACTAATTAGAAGTCAGATCTTGAGGTTTTTTTAATTTTTTTTTTTTAAATCAGCAAGAAATATAATTAATACTACGTAAGTTTTGGCCTTGGTCGTAAAGGTAACAACATCGAAAATCTTGTCTTCTATAAAGGAAGTGAATGAGCAATGTATCCTATTACAACAGGCTGTAAAGAATATTAAAAGCCAGAGGAAGTTTAGTAACAAATTAAAGAGAAGCCAGAATTTTTAATAGGATAGTAAAGAAATAGAAAGGAATAGCTTTGAGACAAAATCTGAAAAAAGAAATTTGATTTTTCAGAAAATTAAGGATCTTTCTTTCAGTTTTTAATTATAACAGATAAGCAGTGCATCTGGTTTTATTATATCTGAATAAAAATCCTGTGGTGATTTAGTGCTTTAGTTCCTAAGCCACAATATCAATTTATACTTGGTTCTGTTTGCATAATATTTTATGACTCTCTGATTAAACCTTTATTAAGCCTAGTTCATGAGGCTTAATACATCTGCAATAGGTTCTGCCTCTGAATTGAGGCTGTTGTCACAGCAGCTATCCTCATTTTCATGTGATTAATTTCATTTGATAAGTAATGTTTGCAGACAAATACATGTGTATTTAAACTGCATAAATAAATGGTCCTAAACACTCAAAAAAAATTGGTTTTTTACAAGGTGATTTTAATCTTTCTCCAGTTCTTTGTATAGGAAAAAATCAGTATTAAAGTCTCCCTTTCTCCTCAAAGTCCATAAAAGTTGAATAAATAAGATACACAGAAAGTTTCAAACCTGATTCTTCAGCAGAGTTGCTTCACAGCAGCTGCTCCAAAGTTAACACAAACTGAAGTCTCCAGTTTACACCTTTGGGAGAATTGCTTGTTCAGAGAGAAGCTTTTCATTCTGTTCTTGTCTTGTATTGATGGAACAATAAAAGTAAACTAGACATGAAAATTATGGAAGTAGTGGGATGCTGTGTTGTGGTGACTTTGCAGGTACAGGTGCTCACCCTGGTCCTCTTTATTTGATCATGTAGCCTAAAGGCTGAACAATATCATCTTTAGTAGTATCCTATCAAGGGCAGGGTTTGAAACAAAGGAGCTGCTCTTTTGCTGTCAGCTGGGCTCAGAGATTGATTATTCATGGTGATTTGTTTCAAGACATAAAAATAAAATACAGGAAGAAAACTTTGGTTGGCTAACCTCTAACAGCTTCCTTCGCATAAGGCTTGCTACCTGGATACCTCCAAAATCAACAGAATACATGGGGCTCACTTGTAGAATAAAGCATCTTCCACACTCACACAGTATTGCCAATTTCTCTACTATTCAATGCTGCTGGGAAACAATTATTCAAAAGAATAATTCTATCATAAAACTTGCTGTTAAAGCAACAATTTTATTTACCTTTCCCAAAGCTGGCATGCTGCCAATGGAGCTGGGTATATATGAAGAAGGAAAACATGCACAGGGAAGCTGTATAGTGGATAAAACAGGTTTTGCTGAAAGCCACTTCATCTCCATGCTTCTTGAGTTCTGGAACAATGTCTTTAATTACCTTGGGTAATTTCCTCCCCTAGTATTTCAGCTTGGTATTTGGTGCCTCATAACTGTGCTAAATGTTCCTGTAGTGCTTACATACTGTCCACATTTCATTAATTTTATATTCGGATTTATTTTCCTATGCATTGCCAAAGTCTGGCTCTGAGTACCTGTCTAATTAAAATATTTATGTGTCAAACCATCTGCATGCATAACAGTTGTGTTTTTGTATTTGTATTTTTTTGATCCTGACCCTCTCCTGGTCTAACTTGTATCAAATACAAGGAAATTCAGAATTCAGTGGAATACTTAACACAGTATTTTGGTGTCAGTTGTGACACTTGCAAATGGGAGAATAGATGCTCACAGGCAAGTCAGAAGATATTGCTGTCATGGCTTGATGCACTACACTGTGACACTGCTGAAAAGGAAAGATTCATAAGTGTGAGGAACAAGACATACTCTTACATGGGTTTAACATGGACTAGAGAATAAGTTTATTACCCTTATCTGGAAAAAATGATACTGAATAAAATAAAAATTGTGATAAAATTAAAAGTAACATTTTTTTCCTAAAGCTGCATCATTTTCATTTAACTATCAGATGAAAAACTGTTGTAAATTGGGAATGATTTTGGCTCTAGCAAGTGCATGCTTAAAAAACTCTTATTGATTTTATATAAATGAGGTATGGATTTGCAGATGGTTTGCACAATTTATTCTGGCTTCTTTTACTCATGTATTTTTCCTCTGTTTTTTAAACTGCTTTCCTTAACATCACATATCCTTGCCAATTGAATAGTTTTCAACTTTGATTGTACTCAGAAGCTTTAGACATTTAAAGTTATTTTAGTCAAATACATCTTTGTCTTTCTAAGAAATGTGAATAACTTAGCATGCATGGAATTCATGAAGATATCTGTTCCAGTCTTGCCTAACCCAGGGATGATGAATATGAAATAGAGATAGGGCTAAATAAATAATTTAACTTTTGTTTTCTCCTGTCAGTCAGATTCCCAGTCCATCATCAGGTGATAATGGATGAAGAATGAAGTGTTAATCTCTTAAAAGTTAGATAAATTTATTTCATTCCCAGTGAGCCCCATGTCTATGTTCAGATCTACAGATTGAAAGGAGATGTAAATGAGGCAGTGGCTTGTTGAAATGGGAGGAGTTATAAGTCTTTATCTTCCTGTGTGTTACTCTCTATTTATTTGCTGTCCCTGTGTCCCTTGTTATTGTATCAAATTAGAAAATTTGGCAGGGAATATTCTAATTCCAGTATAATTACAGCATTTAAAAGTATTTTAAGGTTTCTTTCAACTTTGTGCAGACTTCTTAGTTAAGATAATATATTAATAATAATTATTATTATATTAATACTTATTATATTATTATTTGAATAGTTTATTGTTTGGATAACTGCTGCACAAGATCTACATTACTAACAATTAAGAAAATCAACAAAGCTTTGATTTTATATTTAGTTTTCCTTTTTTTTAATCAATTGTTCTTCTGATTGTTATATAATGAGACATATTATGGATGATTTTATTTTGAAATGGAAAATGATTAAATAATGAGATCATGTATTAATAACTTTTAGAGTGACTGGGAAAATCTAATTGCCTAAGTAATGCATCAGAATATCAAGTCCAAGGCCAATGTGAAGTGACATGTTTTGAAGTTAATGTTGTACATAAGAGGTTATTTTATTATCTTTTATAATGCATTTGTTATTCCATTCCAAAATACATGTAGACATACATATTTTAAAAGAACTTCTATTCCTGAAATTTTTATATATTAGTGTACTTGCACTATGTTTACTTCACTAACAACCAGTTTGTTTTTTCTTCTATATCAATATCTCAATGTCTAGGAACAGGTAAACAGTGTGAAAAACGCCAAGGTTGTGACAGAATCTTGTGATAGAGAAAATTTCAGTATCAGATTGAAATCAATTTACACCTATTAACTGCTTTAGTGAGACAGAAAGAAGCTTCCAGAAGGGAATAATCAGATTATACATGTTGCCTCTTTTCCTCCTATTAGTTCTTCTACAATATTGTACAGCAGAAGTGTGCTCCCCTCTTTCCCCCAAAAAAAAAAAAACAACAACAACAAAAAAAAACACAAAAAAAACCAAAACAACAACAACAAC
>VZRH01000397.1:368063-391752 GCA_013397555.1 Urocynchramus pylzowi | reverse complement strand
TTTTTTTTTTTTTTAATTTCTCAGGGACATTATTCTGTAGTATTTTTTTTCCATAAAAAATAATTACAGCAAACTCATGCAACTGGGTCTTTTTTGACTGCATTACCATTTAGAATGAAAATGGTTTTTTTTCAGTGGCCAAATCTAGTTTTTGCAATCTCTTCTGCTTTGATTCCTACTAGGAAGATTTTTAACACACTGAGGATTTGGCAGGAGTCATATTGACTTGGTACCTTTTCTGAGGTTCAGAGGAGAAACAGTTTCCTTCACCTGAAGAATTAGTAGTGTAATTAATCAGCAGGATTACTAATGCAAATAGTAATCTTAATGCAAGGCTGGGATATTTCTCCTCTGTAATTTTTGTCAAAATTAGAAAGGGGAAACTTATTTTCTAGATGCATTTCAGTGTCAGCTAATTTGCATAATTTGACAATGCCATGAGTGAAGGGGATTGTGAAATACAGCAGTTTTCACAGGTGCCAAGAGTCTTGTCCTGGTTTGCTTTGACTTGAGACCTTTCTGTCTTTAAAGGTTGAATTTGTGTGGATGGAAGCTGACAGTACCACTGAAGATCTTTTAGAGGAATTAGAAATGCAAAATTTGAACAGGAGCCTCACATGTCTAAATCGGACAGGCTGGAGATGGGGTTACAAGAGTTCTGACCAATGCTTTGGTGTTTCCATTTTTCCTGTTATTACTGTGAATCAAGTGAGGGACAGAGAAGCACAATTAATTTGGGCTCTGACTAGCAGCTTCAGCAGCAGTGCTGCCTGTTAGAGCTACATCAAAATAAAACAAAGCAACAAAAGACAATACCAAGCTTTTTGAAATAAGCAAACCATGTGATAGAAGTAAGATTCTACTGACAGTGTGTGCAAATCTTCAAGGAAAGTCAACATTTAGTTTTTCATCAAGGAAAGAAATATTTTTTTGCTATGATGAACTGGGACATTTGTCCTAGAATGGGAGCTGTAGTGGAAATCTCTGAGTGGCAGACAAAGACATGTCTGAACCATAATGAAGCAGTGGCCAATCTTAGGTGAGTCAATGGTTGTTCTCTGCAGAATCCTGTCTCTGACTATGATTGATACCAATTTTTTTTCAGATGAAAACTCATAGGCAGTTATGGAATATTCAGATGATAAGGTAATTTTTGTTGCTGACTTGTAGCATGAGTGGGATCATGTTTAAAAAGCTGAATTTTCAGAAGATTTGAACATATCTATCAAATCCACTGTAAAATGGACCAGTCTCCCTAAAAGAAGACTTTTTTCTAAAATAGTGCCTTTCTTTGGAAGTTACTTTTTATCATGGTTGATGCTGCAAAAGAATCATTGTATACCAGGTTGGAAAAAAAAATCTCAGGGATCATCTGGTAAAGAAGATGGGCTTGAAATTCACAGAGGGAGAAGATTCACAGGAATGTCTCTCTTCATACATTTGAGTGGCATGGCCTGGCATGAAGAGGAATGTGTCAGTTCAGCCTGTAAGCAGCATCCACAAATGAGGATTTGCCTGCTCAGAGGAAAGCCTTTGGCTCCCCTCATGTAGATGATGGCTGCTCCCCAGCTGAACAGCCACACAGTGGAGGTGCCCTGGGTGGCTGTGAGACATGCCACATTAAAAGCAGCAATTTCTTCAATCACTTTCCTGTTAAAGTGTCAAATACTTTAACATATTAATAGTTAAACACTGATTAGAGGCAATGATTGAATATCCTGGACAGCTAGAAGTCCCAAGGCAAATTTTAAAAAAATGTTTAACTGTACTGTTGAGGTCAATTATTAGGTAAAACTTCTGAACAGTTTACTGTCATTAAATATTTCAAATAACTCCACAGAGTCTGTTTGAAAGGCCACTGCTGCCAGTCAGCAGTTGCACACACAAAGCTGAGAACAGACTGGAAGGGTGAAATAGCCTAATATAGTCAGATGAAGAGGAAAAAGCTGGATTGCCCAGATAAGACAAACTAGATGAGAAAACTGTCATGTAAAGAAAAGCCTTTACTTTTCTCCCTTTATAGAAGTTGCACAATGTGATACAGATAATTTACATTTTCCTGGAGATGAATACGATGAATATTTTCAGCAACACTTTTCATGAATATGGAAAACTGGCTGTACTTTTATTGCTATATTCATAAAATATGCATCTGGTGAGTTCCTGTTTTCACAGTATGAAATATGGATTGGAATTTTTAATTTCTTCATTTATTTTCTAGAGATTTTTTTTCTTCTAATAAGGTGTTTTAATGTAATGATTTAAAATGTGAATCCTGTCATGGGTAATTATGTAATAGGTTGCCTTTGGAAGAAACATTGGCTTCTTTTACTGCCTCACTGCCAGTTCTCTTATGAATTGAGAGTAAAATGCTTGAACTTTCATGCAGGCTGGGGACTTGAGCTATTGAATCCCTCTTTCCTCATAGCATGATATCATCCAGTCCCCCAGAAAACATTTTGCAGACTACTAAATTTTCAAAATCCTAGGTAAATGTAAGCTTTGGACATAGAAGAGAGAATTCTTTGATGAACAATAGGGGAAAGTGGCTGTCTTTTGAAAAGCCACGAAGTTTGGTGCATCAAGAGAGCAGTTTTCCCCCAGCTCTACTCCTGATCTGCTTTTCTTAGGGCTTTACAAGAAACCTACCTCTAAGACAAGAATAACAATTGCATTCATTTTCTCACATGGAAAAAAAAATTGAACTGGTAAAAAAGATTAGTTAGCTATCATTGCTAATAAGATTTGTCTGAGCTCATACAAAAAACCCCACCATGTACCTTATTGCTTAGTATTTAACTAATATGTTAATATATACTGATATATCACCAAACTGTATTGCATAATGGAACAGTTCTATTAATCAGAAAAAATATGTACTCAGAATCATTTACCAGGAAGATTTCTTCATTCCCTTTTGAAAATCCTTGTCTTGAAAGAAACAAGTTTTTTAAAAGCTATGTGTCTTTTAAAATGCTACAGTGCCTGTTTCCCTTTGGTGTATAGTTGGAGCCATACTCAGGTATGCAAAATACATGTGTCTATTTATCATGGCTTTGAAATTAATTGAAGTAATTACCTCAAATAAATTACAAATGCAAACTCTACAGAAAATCCAAGGAATTTGTCCATAAAATTTTAATTGGGATAAACAACTGTCACATGTCTGTTCCTCTGGAGAGGTGGTCAAAGACATACTCTGAAAACTTATATCTGAAAACTTCTGATTTTTCTTTTGATTATTCAAATTTTCCTGTATCAATCTTACCTTAATTTTGTTGAATTTTTTAAGAGGAAGATGTTGTAATAATTGAAACTTACTTGTAAATCTGCATTTTTTTCTTTCTACAGTGTTAGTTGTTTGATAGTGTACTTAAACTGTCTCCTTAAAAGGTCCAGAATAAAAAATTCTTAATTCAATACAACAGGATATTTTGAGAATGAGGGTAAGAAGAAAGTGGTCTCCTAACATGCTGTTATAGAAGGTACATACACACAAAGTGGCAAGCTTGCTTTTCTTGAAGCTTCTTGCTTAATTTGAATTTTAAACAAATTCATGCTGTTTATTGAAATGCAAATTCTTTCATTTTCACTATTCAAAAATTTTCACAGAAAGAGGAAAAAGAGCAATGAATAAAATTTCCAGTAGAAGAAACTGTGGTTATAAACTAGGAAAAATAACTTTAAGATGAAGTATGGTCAACAGGAATAGTTTGTCTTGTCCAGACATATTTTCAAATCACCATTGTGGAGATAAAACAAAAAACAACTGGATATAGTTTTTGTCAAGTTGTCAAGACAGCTGATCTGACTCTGACCTGCTTTGAGTGAGCACTCTTATTTTGTGATTCCTGAAATCATTCTGAAATTGGCTGAGTGTAACGTGCCTCTCTGCTTACCAGAATATTGTTATATTTAAACAAACAAAATAGCACCTTCAGAAGGAATTCTTCTAACACCTGAAAAGGAATGGCTAACCAGTATGCGGTGGGAAAAGATATCAAAACACACAGACAGGAGTAAGAAAGTAAATAAATGTCATGATTATCACAATAGGCATTTGCTTTTCAGAATTAAGCACAGGGTAGACTGCAACTTTCTTTAGTGGCAGTTGAAGGCAAGAGTGAGGAAGGATAAGAAGAAGTCTATAGATTCCATTAACAGGGCAGATACGACGTGATGGCAATAAATCAATAGTTATATTAGACCTTAGGAACAACAAAGGATATGTTCAGAGGATGACTCATTTTAGTGAAAGAAAGTGACAAATGGTCTCAGCTTAATGATTAATATCAAACATTGTTAAGGAAAGTAAATTCTGAAGTCTCGGATCAATATTACCTCTAAGACTCACAAAGCAGAAAATACAGAATCAAAGTTAAACAGTCAGAAAAACCCAAATCTCTTAGAACAAGGACCATTCACAAAAGAAGACAAAAATATTGTAATTTTCCCCTTGAGCTATAATCTTAAAAATTCCAAACCCAACCAAACTGAAATCTCCCCACTAGAGTTCATGTTCTTATTCATTCTAGCTTCATAGCAGACATCTTTGTCATCTGACATTGGTCCCTCTCCAGAACAAAACTAGGGATCTGCATATGGAATATAAATGGGGTTTAAGTTATACATGAACATTTTGTCAGAGTCCATGCTAGAATATTTGATAACCATTACATGTGATCAGGTCATTACATCAGGCTGCCATAAATCAGAAATATCTACAGTCTTGCATTACCATTCCCCTAGGTTGGGGTGAAGCATAAACCAACTTCCGCTACTCTAATCCAGGTTTCTTCATATTTCTCTTGCCCCTCTTGTTAACATCAATGCACATGAAAAAGTGAGTCCTAGAAAGGTGAATGTTGCACTTAAAAACAATAATAATTCATTAAGAAAAGGGAAAAGACCAATAAAAATTTACTTTTCTCAGAAAGGCAAAGCTTTATTGAATATTTTATGATCTATGAGAACTAGGGTTTTTCAAGTGTGCAGTCAAAGGTGGAAACCTGGAATCCTAAATTAAGCCCATTGAGAAAAAGATATCAAGATATAATTTATATAATTGTTTTTCTGAACACTGGGCTTAGAGCATAATGACTGCTGATTACTCAGGATAGGTTAGAGTTCTGATGTCTAAAACTAAGAATTGTGAGTGATGGAAAAACTGAAAACAATATGTTTGCCTGTGAAAAGGAGCAGTTGGCTCTGCTACAGGCTGAAGTAGGAAGAACTGGAGACTGTGCAGATAGCTGAAAGGGATCTTCAGATACAAAGCAGATTGAGGAGGTGGGCTCTGGTATGAGACTATTACATAGGAAAATTTGAAGGCAAGTTAGCTGCAGAAGATACTGCTGGAAGCTGTTTCACCAGCTTTGATTGATACTGAATTATTTTTAGTTTGTAGTAACTCTGAAGACAGGAATAACACATTGTCACCACTTCCTGGCTGGTTGATCCACTAACTTACACAAGGGCAGGAAAAGTAAGGCATTTTGAGATGCCTACTACAATTCAAGACTAAACTAGACTAGACTAGACTATGTTATGCTATGCTATTACTATACTGTACTATGCTTACTATAATAACACAAGGTTATTTCTTATGTGCATTTTCTCTGTCTGTAAAAGTCCCCACCTGAAGCACTGCATCTAGCTCTGGGGCCCTCAACAAAAGAAGGACACAGACCTACTGGAGTGAGTCCAGAGGAGGCCATAAAGATAGTCAGAGGGCTGGGCCATCTCTCCCATGAGGAAAAGCTGAGACTGTTGGATCTGTTCATACTGGAAAACAGAAGGCTCCAAGTAGACCTTAGCACACCCCAGTATCCAAAGAGGCTAAAAGAGAGCTGGAGAGGGACTTCTTACAAGGGTATGTAGCAATAGGACAACAGGGAATGGCTTCAAACTGAAAGAGGGTAGGTGTGGATTAGATATTAGGAAAGAATTCTTTACTGAGAGGGTGGTGAGGCCATGAAACAGGCCAGAGAATCTGTGGATGCCCAGTCTCTGGAACTGTTCAGGCCCAGGTTGGATGGGGCCCTGGGCAAGCTGGGCTAATGGAAAGTGTCCTAACCCATGGCAGCAGGGTTGGGATTGGATGATCTCTAAATTCCCTTCCAATCCAAACTATTCTATTATTCTATGAAATGTGTTATTAATTCTGAAGATTTGGTCACTGAAATACATAAGTGAATGAAGTGAGATAACAGGGACAAAAGACGGATCCTGTGGACACTTGTACTTGGTGTTTGCAATGGTTTCTTTATTCCTGTTTTTGTTTGTGGGAAAGGGCAAGCTAGATAAAGATCTTTGGTATTGGGCAAAATCACCTGAAGGGGAGGAGTGCACTGAATGTAGTGTACAACAGTAGAAGTAGTGGTGCACCAGTGGTGTATTACAGTTATGAGTGGAGTAACATTAATTGTCTTCCTATGCGAAGTGACACTGGAACACCAGGGATTTTGTCACCTTGGTTGAAATGAGACAAAATTTTCATTTCACTTCTGTTTCTTTGACAGGTGCTATTTGCTTGTAGCTATTTGCTATTTCTTTTTTTTTTGAGAAATAGTTCAGGGTCAATTGTATTTCTAGATTTACAGGTTTGTGGTAGCAAAATGTGTAGTAAGTATGTAATGTAAATTTGCTTTGATTCAAGACGGTCTTTTTTACTGAAACATTGTTCTCATATTTATGCTGGGAGTGGAAAAACACCAAAATAAACCACTTTTTAACAAGCAAAAGAAAACCCGGCACTTGGCCTTATTAAACCATACCTGGAACTTTTACAGGATATTTCTCTTTGGGTCAGAGCTGTAGCAGCCACTGTAGAGTGTACTGGATCACAGCATGGATGTGTTCATTAGCTCCAGCAGCATTTCTTTGAGCTGTTAGGAACAAGGAAACAAAAGCCAATCTGTTTGTTTGCTATTTCATATTTATGTGCTTTCTCCTTTTCAATGGCCTGACTGACAGCCTGGCTGTACACTGTCCGATGTCCTCACATTGAGCCCGTGACCTCAATTCACCTACCATTCCCTTCCATCATGTCAGCTGAGCCTTTTGTGGATGTCCATTATGCACATGCTATATTGTGTTATGATGAATTACCCTCTTGGGAGTTTTAGGACATCTTAATCCCAGTCTGACAGAACTCTCTGCGATAAATAATTGACAAGTCCCTGTGCTAAATGCAAGTACATCAGAGGATGTGGATTTTTGACAGGTTTTGCTGAATAAAAAGAAATAAGAGAGCATGCCTTCAGCAGTGTTGAGCAGCTTCCATCTCTAATTTTAATTTTCATTGGATGTTTTTCTACCAAGAGATTGCATGCAGCAGGGGAGGGAGATTCATTATGATTTTTATCCTTAGTTGTTTTACTGATAAACAAAATATTTCATTAACAAAAACAATAATGGGGAATTTATTATAATTCAATCTCACATTAAATCTGGCCTCTTTCTCCATCCATGCATGTTAAGAAGAGAGAACTTTGTTTCAGAAAACCCAGTAGAATTTAAATGTGCATTTCTAGCGACAGCCATGTGTGCCTGTGTTCTGCCTGGAATTTAAAGCGAGGCAAATTCCTGCTGCTCATCAAGCTGTGAAGGGGTGGAGCATAAAACAGGTGATGGACTCTTTGCCTTCTTGTACTGACAGCCTTGGCCTGCCTGGAAATGCAGTGTATAGGGAGCTGACAACTTACTGCCAATTATTTTCTTGTGGAAAGGACTGGAATGAGCAGAGTCAAAACCTTATTCCTTATGTCTGTCCTCTGCCAGACAGCATTAGAGGGGTGATTAAATGCAGTCTTGGTGATATTTGCACCTTTTACACTTCACTGGAGTTTGTCAGGTGTTTTTTTACACTTGCTGTAGCCCTTGCAGTAGAGATGACTACTGAGACTTGACAGGAACCACAGGTCTGGCCCTGTGGGTCTCTGAGTTACAGAGCTGGTGGGTAACTCAAGGGATTTGGCTGCAGCATTTTTTGCTTTTGTTGTTTCTGGAAAAGAGAACTGTGTGCCTTGTGTTGCTGGAGATCCAGGAGTCATCCCTCAATAGCTGGCAAGCTGAAGGTGAGCACACGCTTAGTCTAGAAAATGGCAGTATTTGGAAAACATAAATATGTAAAATATCAAAGCTTTTTTGAGAGCAGATAAAACAGGAGAATTTTTTTCCTTTTTTTTTTTTTTTTTATTTGTTCTTCTTTGTTCCCTCCAGTGTTCCAGTGTGGCAGGTAGCTGGAGGAGAAAAACAAAGGAATATAATTAATTGTATGTTCTGTAGGGTAGTTACTTCAGATCATCCTTTGAAGTCAATTGTAAGCAAATGCCATTTTTGCTACCAGAGTATATCCTTAAGGTATTCTCAGCCACACCTGAAAGGACTAAAAGTTTAGACACACCATGTTCTTCCTGTGGAAACTGGTAAAGAATGTCTCTTCTCATTTCATATAAACTGGGGTGAATGGAAGTTCATATTTATTTTTGCCACACATGCCAGAGGGAAGAAAGCTCTGATTTAGCTGTATTACACTGCAGGGTGTGGAAGCATCCATGTGAAATGCATTCTATTGCTTAATCTGGCCAACACACAAAGCAGTTTTCAGAGGTAGGTGACTCTTGCTGTCAGAGCCACTTTTTCCTTTTCCTTGCTATAATGCCTATTTGGGCAATAGTTTTACTATGGATGTAAGGAAATATTTTTTTAACAACACTTGTTGCCATTTTCAATCAAAGTTTCTTGTTCAGCAAAATGACTTGTTTTAAATTAAAACTGTAACAGCAAAATGAACAAACAGTAAACACCAACCAAAAACCAAAACCACAAACAAAAACTCCAACAAAGAATTGTTTAGAAAACTTCTGAGCCCCTTGGATTATAGTTGATATTTAATTGTGGATGTGTAAAAGACATCCAAAGTTTATATATAGCATATATAGTATTACTATATGAAAATTATTACTTTGGTGTTTGCTAATAGTTATAAAACTCCCTGTGGGCATTCTTTTAAACTATATAAAAATTTCAATTAAAAGATTCTAGATACATATACTTGTTAAGCAGGCAGTTGTATTTCTGTTAAGCAAATTAGTTGAAATAAATTAAAGATAAAATTATTAAAGCTGATTTTTTTAAAGCTGGAGGCTAAGGTTTAATTTCACATTTCACAATATTATCACATTTCAGCTGAGGATGTTGTCAAACCTTGCAGAAGAAGCAAATTCCCATCTTCTGAACTGTCAGACAGTGCTTTAATTAAGCTACAAAGGAACTCTTCTCCAAATAAAAACATGTTAGGTGGCTCTTCTCCCATTTGAGATCTAAGGCTTGAATTGACAGCATAAAGCAGGGATGATGCCAGGTTCTGCATGATTTGGCTTTGTAGGTTAGACAATTGCAGGGAACAATTTCTGTGTGTATGTGTGAGTGAAAGAGTCAGAATAGTTTGAGTAATAAATGGGAATGGGTTCAAGAGGAGCTTTGTTTTCAGAATGCTCTTAATTAGGAAACTATGTAAGAATAGTGATATTGGGAATAATGTAACTGAAGCATTCCTTTATTTCTTTGAAATAATTATCAGATTTATTTTATCAGAAACTGTGACTCATTTAAAATATATCTCATTTTTCAGAAAGGGATTTTCATTACTAGATTAAGTAATACATTAATAGATTACTTTTCATTAATAGATTTGAGAAATTGGAGAGTAGAAATAGAACTGAAAAGTTTTGGAACTGTGTTTGCAGAACCCTATACATGGCGCTGTGAAAAAATGTGAAAATGTGTATCTTAATGTGCATTTTTAAGTTGGTTTTTGAAGGATCAAACACTACTTCAAAAATTAAAGGCAAAATAAAAATAAAACTAATTGAGGATTATATGGTTTCAGTCAGAATTACACAAGATCTGAAATCTTTCTGTGATAACTATTTTAAATTTGGAACTAGATAATATAAATTAATTAAAAATACTAATTAGGTGTTACTTACATTTCTTATGTTCTCAGGAAGAGCTTTGCCTGAAAATGATTCAGGTAAGACCAAAAAGAGCTTCAGCTCTGAGTTTTTTAATATCCACTGTAAGACCTATTTGGCACAAGAAGGAAGTATACAGTAATGCAATTCATGAATTACAGGAGTTGATTTTTACTTTTTATTTTTTTGCCTTCTGCATGTCTGAGGCATACATGTCTGAGATCTGCTCATGGCATCACTGCTGCATTAATGTACCCTTTTCTGCTGTCCCCTCCAACCTTCCCTTTGACATCTGAGCAAAGTCTGACCTGACTGTTGTATTGTAAGGTGGTATTTAAGTCTTCACTTTATAATTAAAAGAGAGTGATTAATAACCATAATGAGATTTATTTTAATTTGCAGTTCTGGAAAGTTGCATTATATGGTTACAGAATACATCATTAAGGTTTTATTAATTTAATTGCAATTTCGGTAGAAATGCAAAAAATCACAAACCTTTATTGGTGGCATAAAATCAAAGCAACAGAAGCCTAGGGCCCTCTTTGTAACCACTTTTCACTGTAGAAAAAAAAGCCTTACAGTCACTCATTGTCTCTCCAAAACAAAGAAACCAAAAGGCAGCTCCAAGACAAAAAAAGATGATGCCTTAAAAAAAGAGAGAGGTTTAGAAAGTGTTTGGGTTTCAAGTTTTAGCTTTTAATTAGCATGTATGTTTTTTCACACTAAATTATTTAGAGGTTGTTTTATATTTTGTATCAATTTAGGTGGAGAAGGAATTAAATAGAGCATATATAATGAGATTTAAATAGCTGAAGAAAATCAATTCAGCTCAGTCAGTGCTATTAGCTAAGCTACATTTCAAGATGGGCTCTAATACTGTGTTTGAACACTTATTCTTTAGGGATTCCTATTCTGTTCTGGTATCTAAAGGCTGGCTGCACAAAAAGTTTGCTTTGTGTTGTTACATGCCAATTCTGCAGTGATTGCTGTGGTGCCTGCACAAAAATGGGTCCCCTGACTGATAATGAGGCTGAGCACATGTGCTGTAGAAACAAATAATAGGTTTCTTTATAGCACAGAATGGTTTTGTTAACATACACTAATAAGGAGTATTTCTAATATGCATAAAAGTACTTACTTTTTTGTAAGGCAATACTGGATTTCATAAAGCTGTTTAAGTACTGAATCTGGGTACTTTGGAGAGCTGTTGAGCTCTCAAACCCAGTTATATTAGCATACATATATTGCCTAAGATAGAAATGGCATTGTGTGGACATGAACACATATGGTTTATTGAGTCTTTGTGACAGACATTAAATCCTTGTATGTTGAGGGATGATGGAGCTCTAAATGCAGAATATGAAATTATAGTTGACAAGGGAGTAAAACTGAATAATAACAGTGTAAATGAGATGTCACTGAGACCTCCATGTACCTCGTCTTTCACTGTCAGTTGCTGGATGCTGTGGATTTACCCCTAAAAGACTAATTCAGTATTTTACATAAAGCATCAGTAAAATCATGCTATTTAAAAATATGATCCTTTTTTTCTTGGATCTAAATTGGGCTGCTTTGTCTCAGGCAAGAGAGAAGACAGTGTTGCAAGAGAATAATGCAGAGCATTTACATTTGATCATAATTATATAGAGGAATAGTTCTGTAGGGGATAAATTTCTGGGGTCTCTTCTACCACAGACCTCCTTGGGTCAGGCTCTTAAATGATGTTTCAGTGAACATTGGATCTGGGCTCATCTCATCTGTTTTAAGGTACTAAGAAGAGTTTACACCCCTAATTAAAACCATGAAGATTCTGCTTAGGCCTGATTTTTGGGAAGGAGTATGTTTGGACCAGAATTAAACTATCTGCAGATGCCACATAGCTCTAATAAATCTCACTGATTTTTGAAAGCTATCTGGTTCTCTAGGGCAAGAAAGTCATGACTGTCTTGTGCTGCAGCTTCTCAGATTTGCCTTTCATCCCCCTCAGAGATAACCTAGGAATTGCATCAGTAAAATACTTAGTTTAGGATTCACAGTATCATCAGAGCAGTGTTATTTCCATAACTTAAAGACCCAAACACAGAAAACAACTGACAAACAACAACAACAGCAGAAGCCAAACACACCTAGATCTGTTTAATAAGCTGCTACTGACTGAGAAGATTTTGGTACAATGCTGTGGATTCCACTTAAAACAAATCAGACAACTTCATTGTTCAAAAAAAAGGAAGAACAGTATTTTTATGACATTACCAAATGTGCTATACCTAGAAACTGCATATTGAAAAGCAGTGGAACATGTTTTCTTTCTTTGACTAGGTTTATAGTGAGAGAGGGAGGGTTATACTAAAACATGTATTGACAATTCAAGTGTATATAGAAGATTCAGCTCTTATCCTTCTACAAATACTACTGCTCAAGGAAAGCATAAATTCTTTGTATGTAAAACCAAGCACATAAATATCAATCCAATACAAATTCCTTTCTGGTTGCTCATGAAATACATGAGGTGGTTAGCCAGAAGTTCTTCCACTGAAATATGCTTGATTATTGTGAAAATTTATGTCAACCTTGGAAAACATTTGGTTTAAGGCTTTTCTTTTGTTTAAACGCTGTGAAGTAAAATCCTTGTTTGGTATATTCACTATTCTGGATTGACTGGTGCTGTTAGGAAGCCTTCTGCAAACATTGCAAGGTATTGCCCAAAGTGGGAGGAAAGTCTTTCTTTGGCTTCTGCTTAAAAAAACCTTTTGAACTAGCTTTGCATACACTTGACAAAAAAAATAGGCACAACTGTGTTTGGGAAATGCTGGTGCAAATCATAAAAGAGGCAAGGAGGGCCTAAAAAGAGATTTTTATTCAACACTATAAAGGTTTATCATAAAATGTCTCATCCTTTATATTGCTCAAAATTTAAAGGAATTTTAAATCCAGGAGAAGGTCGTTGGTTTTGATTTTTTGTTTGTCTATCTTATTTTTCTCTGTAAGTAATGGATCAAAAAGTTTGCTATAACCAGAATGAGCAGTTGTACTGTTTTAACAGCCATAGCTATAATGACTGCAGTCAACTCACCTTGGAATGCTCCACCACCCTATACACAAATATATATAAACCTACCTTGTAATAGCAGGCTAAAAACTATGCACAAAATTACCTATGCAAGAAAATAAAAAAAGACAGTGACTAATGAATCAGGGTGTAAAGAGGCATTACTCTTAGAATATCATGATCTTTTGGAGGTAGGGATTCACTAGGATGAATTTAAGCAGTCTTCAAATTTCTTTACTTTAGAAAAGGCATGATTTTCGGTTTTGTTTTTTGTTTTTTTTTTTTTTTAATTTGCCTATTTTACTTTTGAAGCTTTTATTGAGTTTTTTGTCTTCTTCCTTTATGTTTTGCTGAGGCTAAAAGCACAAGAATTAAAAAGGGTGCAAACGAATAAACTATTTAATCAGTTGAATAGTCCAACAGCTGAAAAACCTCTAAACACCAAGCACCATTATGGTACTGCAAAAAAAGCATAATCTGTCTGGATTATACTCTCTGGCTCAAAATGGTACATCAAACTATTTCTATTGTAAATGTTTTTGGGGTTTTTCTTGGTTTTTTGTTTTCATTACTTAGTATATATATTTTTATGTGAAGAAGCACTTGGAGGAAGATATTTGTACTCACATATACATTTCAGAAAATGAGCATATGTTTTACGATGCATTTCTTACTTTATTATGTAAATACAATATAAGAATGTTTTCTACAAACTAAGCAGAACATATGCAGTATCATTCAGTGCTACATTCTGCAGTTTATTGAGCATACAGTACCTGTAAAACTCAGCACCAAGTTTACAGGTAAATCTCCCTTCCACACTATTTTTACACTGCACAGAACATCAGTGACTTTGCTTCAAGTTAAATTTCTAATCAAAGCTGTGATCTTCCCAGCAACTGAGTACTTATGTGAGCAACCTCTTTAGATTTTGTTGGATCACAACATACTTGATGGATAGAAATCCACAGCAGCTTTGCACTTAAAAAGCTTCTCTTTGAATTTAGCTATTAAAAAAAAACCAAAAAAAAACAAAAACAAAAAAACAACAACATGAGCTGGCAGAAGTTGCCACTGTCTTCTTTTTTACATTTCTGGGCACTCCTGAGGTTGGCTGCCAGCTTTTCAGTGGAGAGTTTGTGTCAGAGCAGCAGTGGCTTAGCTGCTGCCACCCCTTCAGAGTTAGCAAAGATGGGATGGGTCAGAAGCCAGGCAGAGTGTTTGCTGTATTGCCCCATAGCTTCTTACACCATCATCACACATCTGCCTGTGCCTGCTAATATTTCCAGTTCCAAATAGAATTTTGTTGGGTTTGTTTGTTTGTTTATTGTGTTTGTTTTTGTTGTTGTTGTTTGTTTTTGTTTTGGGTTTTTTTTGGTGGGGTAAGAAAATGAGTACCACAGATAAAAATAAGTCCAAGATCTACGGTTTTGAGAAAGGTGTTGCTAGAGGTATTACTTGGCAAGTCACTAATGATAGAAACACAAAAATCTTGAAAATGCAGTTTGTGGTTTTAATTTACTAAATAAAGTTAAATTTCCTTACTTTTCATCCTCTCTTTATTCTAACACAACTGATCCACGTAACTGTTCAGCTGACAAGGAGTGTCCAGCCATCTGGTTTTGCAAACCAGAGCTCTAAGTAGTGAGATTGTCATGGGGCAGCATGGTGGAAAGAATTCCTGTTGCCACTTCTCACCTGAGCCTTCAAGTTTCTGCCCTGTAACCATTCCTTAAACCCTTGTTCAACTTTGTTGAAACCATCTACCACATGAGCACAAGATACAGGTGAAGAGTTCACTGTGTGGTTGAATTTAGCTGTAATTTAATTTAATAAGGCTTTAAGTTTGGGGTTGATATGCTTGAAACTTCTGTTGTTTTGTCAAGCAAATGTGTTTTATGTCACATTTATGTCATTTATGTCATTTACCATACTGATCAATGGTGAGTCAAAGTCATTGTCTGATGCAACATAAAGCTGCATTTTTAGTCTTTACTAATGCAGTGTACTCATCAAAATCTATAGATTTGAAAGAGATATTAAAATCTATAGTTGGTTTCATATAGAAGTGCAAGATGATTATTTTCCTTGGCATTGAGTCACTTTTCAGCTCAGATAGTACAGATTCAGCACTTCAGTCCTTTCAGCAACCTAACTGATGGCACAAAGCATCTGACTTCTCAGATCTTAACTTTTCATGTGACAGGGAAGTGCCCAGAAGAATCAGCCTTTCCATTTATAAAAGATGTCTATTTTCCAGTATTTTTGGAGAATATAGCCCAAAAGCAATTCCATGAAATCCTACAAGAACATCCTGCAGTGTTTAAAAAAACTCTAAACTTTTAGCAGTCTGCTAGTCCCTTAAGTATCAGCTCAGGTGTCCTAATTTAAGATTCAAACTGATTTCTGAAAATCCTCTCTGCTATCTAATGTGCCAGTTTAACAGGAATATGGAAGAAATTTTTCCTGGGCTGAGTTTTTAAATGCAACTCAGATCAACAGCAGTCAGCTGCATCATACTGAGTTAGGTGCATCAAGCATCCAGTCTGGCAAGTACTGTCAGATTTTGCTTTACTTGTACTGTGACATTCCTGACACATTTTTAGTTTTTTTGTTTTGTTTTGTTTTGTTTTGTTTTGTTTTGTTTTTTAGGTTTTTTTTTTTGTTTTTGTTTTTTTTTTTTAGGTTTTTTTTTTCCCCTTATAATAAGGTTTAGCTGCTTCTTATTTCTTTCTGGTATTCACAGTTTGATACTGGTGGTGATTTTCAGTAAGTATAAAAGAAAACACACTTTTTGTAGGGTGCTAAGTTTGTTGGCATGGTTCAGTATATTACCTATATAAAAAAGACTGAAAAATAAAATAAAATAACACCAGATATGAAAGTGACATGAGGAAGATACTTAGTTTTGAGATGGGATAATGCTTCTTGATTGTGTTCTTTGAGCTAGAAGGTGGCAATTAGATTTTCATACAGAGAAAAGTGTGAGACATCCTAATTAAACACCTTTTGGTCATCATACATAAATCCAAACCTCTTGTAGTAGTTCTCAAATGTGTCCCCTGTGAGGGCAATACTAAAAACAATCTTAATTGTTTCTTTGTGGGTTTTTTTTTGTTTGTTTTTGGTTTGGTTTTTTTTGTTGTTGTTGTTGTTTTTGTTATATTTATTTTTCTAAATATTGGAAGGAAATTATAGTTTGAATGTTGATTCAGATCTGTACATTAGTCATTAAGACAGCCAATTAAATACATTCCTTAAGCATAGCTATAGGTCATGTACATAATCATAGAAAAAGGAGGAAAATAACTGAGAGGAAAATAGAATGGATTCTTGCAGAGGATAAATGCTATGGACTTTGTTGTTACTAGCACCTAACACTGATGTTTTGTGTGACTTTGGTCACATTATGTCACCCTTCTGCTTTACTTTCCTTTGTGTTAAATACAATTAGCATTATTTACTTCACAATGATGGGAAAAGTTATTAAATACTTCTGACAATATGCATTAGTTTTACAGCTGGAGGTTTTATAATGAAAAGCAGTATTTTTTTCCCATATAATTCCGTTTTGAAGGTCTTACAGTGCAGAAATATGATTAATGGTTAATGGTATACCTTAATCAGGTTGTATTTTCTGTATAATCACAAGAATACCCTGAAAGAGACTGTTCTGCCTGGAACAAAGAGGTCATAAATTGTCCAGTATATGACATGTACATGACAAAAGATGCTGAAGAGAAATCACAACCAACACAATGCATGGAAATGTAAAATATACCATTTTCAGCATCCTCACCTTACATTTTTGTCTACTTTTAATTTTAAGGTGTTTTTTACATTACAGTTTAGAAGAATGTTCTGTTGGAGGGTAAGAACAAGTAAATCCCATTTAGTCCTTTATAGAAAAAGTTTACCTAACAAAGAACCTGAATTGCTTTTAAAAACTTGACATGTCTACACTTGACGATTAAAACTTGAGCCTGTCCAGTAGAGAGAGAATGTTGGTAGTGCAACACTTCTTTTAAAATATATTTGGGAAGGTTTAGAAGCAGCATGTTATTACACTTCATGTGCTGAGAAGGAAATGCAGAGGCTTTGGGTGTCCTGTTACCCCGGGTCAAAGCCAGGCATAACCAGGGGTGTGTTCCCAGCATTGCTGGCGTGGCTGACACAGGGTCTCTGGGAAAATAAAAATCACTCTTACACTTTGCAGAGGGAAGGTCATTTTCCTCTGTACTCAGTTTTCTCCAGGACTCACAGTTAAACATTTGCTATTTCTTTTGACTAGAATTACTTCCATTAGGGAAATGTTGCCTGAAAATAGCATGCAGTATTAATGTATCCTTTGTTTCTGCTGTTGCCAACAGTAACATGTTTCCTTGGCTCTCACCCCCTGACTGCTGATAAGATCAAGTTGATTATTCAGCAGCTATTGCCCACCACCTGCTCTATTTTTTTTTTTTTTTTCCCTGACATGCAAAGCTGTTGAGGCACTATCTTGCCTTGTTAAAGCTACATTTGGTATACAGCTGTAGTTTTAGGCAAATATGTATATATATTTAAGAATTGGATTCATTTTTGAACAGACTTTTATTAAGTCAAATTCATTCTATTTTATACATTGGAGAGCTGAGGTGAACATGCTGATTTTTTTCTAAAATTCACAATTTGGTTCCACTATGTTTAATTATTAATATAGTTGCATTGTTCATAGGCCTGTTTCTGGAAATGCTGCTTCAGACTTCAGGGCTGTCTTGATTTTATTATAAATCATTAACTACTTGGGAATTTATCATAATAGTGTAAGTTATGAATGTGTCATAATGAAATAAAACATTTCTTTTGTGTTCTGCAGAGGAATAGATGATAAATGAGCTCTGCTTACTCCTGGTATTTCTGGAAATTCTGGATTTTGCTCTTCTTTCTATAAATACCCATCAAACTCTGAGTGCTTAATTCTGGTGACATGGCCAAAAGAGGTATTTGATTACCAGTTCAGCAGAGATTTTAAATCTCCAGCTTTATGATGTTCTTTTGGGATTACAACAGCATTACATCTAAACATCTTTTGTAGCACACAAAGTGTGATTAAATCTAGAACTCACTACACTTCTCTGTATTTAGTGGTTCCTACCTAGCTGAACTCCAGTTTTCTAATTTTAGCAGAAGCTATCATTTTAAAACAAAATACTCCAAACAGTGTTTTAAATATTCAGTATACATTTAATATTGTTATTGAGTGGGATTGACAGTAAAATAATATTATTTGATATATTGTTACTAAACTCACATGAAACTTTAGAGTTCTCTGAAATTTGTTGTTCTGTTTGATTATATGATGAGACAAAATGCAACTGCTCTTGCATCCCCTATTTAATTAAAGGTTAATTACTTCTTTAGTGTTTTTTCTGGCATAAGTGATGCCAGTCTGTATCAATGTTTTCTTCTCCTTGTACTTTGCAGGGAGGTATTTACTTGATTTGTTTTTGGTTTTGATTTTGTTTTTGTTTTCGTTTTTGTTTTTGTTTTTGTTTTCTTTCTTTTCCCTTTAAAATAAGGGAGTTGAATGAACATATTGCAGTTATGTCTGTTCCCAATCAGATATTAGTCAGATTTCAGTGAATCTGGTAGCATGTATAAATTGGTAGGTTATATTTTGTGTTGTTTTTTTTTATTTTTCTTTATGATTGTTTTAAGTGCATAATTACTGAGGAGGTATTAAAGGAGTTGTAAAGCAATCTGAACTGCATCAAGTTAATTTTTTTAAGTCAGAGGAAAATTACCTTTTTTGACATTTTAGAACACTTTTTTTGAAGTGGGTTAATTTTGCTATTTCAAAAAAAAAAATTATATAGTTCTGATTTCTCCTTGAGCTGATAGGAAGGAGAAAAAAACAGGGTAACAAGTCATGCCTACTCAATATACATGTCATTTTCTAATCATGCCTGTGAAGTTACTAGCTCAGCTGTGAAGCTTAAAAGAGTTTCCCAAGGCAGGCAGTGAGCTGGAGCTGGTGGTGTTATGCAATTTGAGATTTGTTGGAGCAGTTGGCAATTTCATTCTAATGGTTTCAGCGTGTGTCCTTCACTTTGAGCCTGTTTAAAAATATAACACTAATGTGACTTACATTTAAGCCACATGAATTATTAGAGTCAAAATGTAATAAGCTCTAAGGGGTTTAAGCCTCTGCAAATGAGAAGGATGAATGATGTCTTAGAAGAAGTGGTTTTCTTCTATTTTTATACACCACTCTAGTGAAATTTCACTGCTAGATGTCAAGATTCATTTGACAGACTATCTTACTCTTCTAATAGTTTTTCTTCATGCCTTTATCTACAGTTGTCTCTATTGTACTCCCTTGTCTACTGAAACATTTTTGGCAGTATCAAGCTGTCATAACATTGCCCAGCTTCTTAAATCTCCTGATTGCACACGGCCTAGAAATATACTCTGACTTGGAAACTGAACTCAGTTCCTCCTTTCCTCTCTCTATAAATGTGGAAATTCTGCTTCTCTACCTTCTGATGTGAATCTACTACACTTCTTCTTTGCTGTTTAATAATAGTTGAGTAAAAATAATTTGTACACCCCTACTGCACCATATTAGGTGGGTAAGGCATTTCACACAAATAATATTTCATGCCTTATGGATGGGACTCAGTGTTCCAGTCAGAGAAGACAATGTTATGCTCCCTACATTCTTCATTGTGTCTGTATTTGATCTTCAGTGGCTGTATTTGATCTGTTCTCTGGTACTCAGGTACTCTTCCAGCAGTGCCTTTGGACCTGTGGTTCATTTTTCCCTTTGACTGCTCATGTAAGGTTTCTTTTCATCTGGTACCAATGGTCTTACTAGTTCTAGTAAAGATTATGGACATTAGATACAAAGCTGAGGTGACAGCAGTAAGTTTTCAGACAGCTACAAACTAATACTTGACATCATCCCCCTGCGACTTCTGCAGGCTCTGTGCTCACCTAAGTGCATAGCAAACTGTACAACTTTTCCAGAAGTTTTAATGTATGGGCTTTAGCTTATTTATTTATTTCTTATTTAGTCATTTATTCTCCAGAGATGACTTTCAGTAGTGTATATAGCTCCAGCTCTTCTGTGATTTGTTTTCAGGATGGAAATAAAAAGTGACAATATCTGTACGTTTGACTACTTCTGAAAGATTTTGCATTCTTTCTAAAACTTAACAGAAAATCCTAATATAGTATATTTGAAAGACTCTTTCAGCTCTCTTTTAGGCCTTGAAGTTCTGCCACTATGTCACTTTTTCCATCTCTTTTTTTTTTTTTTAATTTGCTAGGAAAGAATACAAGAGAAGATCTAGTTCTAGTTCATGTTTTAGGGAAGGGCTGCTTTTAAGTTATGGATAAGTGTTACTGTGACAAATATTCTTTGGGCTTTATCCTTTCTTGCTTTTCTTATATGACATTTTTGTCATTGACAGGTGACTGCAAGTGACACTTTAGGCATCAAAAGCACGTGTGGGATGCATTTATTTAGGGCATCCCAATTTCAGTTCTTCCTGTTGAAATAAATGTGATTAGTTAAGTCAGGAAGTGTTAACTTTACCTAAAATATTGTAATCTCAGGTACTCTAGTTCAGATTTTATTTCCCATTGATTTCTGATCTTATTTTGACCAGTGGCTTGATTTCCTTTAGAAGACCATGAGTAAAAGTTCTCTGTAGAGAATCAGCCTTATTTTTTCTTCTTTCATTGAAGTAAATGAGAGGAATAAAGGTTGTCTTGAATGACAAAGAATGATTTTCATTATACCTATTAACAGATACTGAAAACCTTTAAAGCTGTGTCTTCTAAATACGTGGAAGGTGATAATATTTTTTTTTTCCATTCAGTTACTTTGTAGCTAACATGACAGCCTTTCTTTGGATATGAGGTCATCCTGTTAGAAAAAATGATTAATAAGGTCTGAAACAGAATTATTTTTCATGTGAATAACCTGAAATGTCTTGAAATGCATTAGAAAAGCAGACAAACTGTGGAAAATAATTTTCTGCTTACTTTTTAATTAAAGTTGAGTTTTTTAATATACAGCTGAATTAGAAAAAAATAAATGTAGCATTTTAGGTTGCTGTTAATTATTTATGAAGTGGAAGACAGGGATTGAGGTGTTACTTTGAACTGTTGTCCAGAGTTGTTAACATTAGCTGTAACATTAGCTTTTCCAAAAATTGTGCTAATTCCCAATTGTCTTAAATTATATGTACATTTAGGCCAGTAATTTTATATGAAGACTGCTTTTTGAAAGTATTACAATGTCAGCAGACCCCTGGTATACCCTTTTTCCATACGAGTATAACTCAAATGCTGCCTTAGATGACAAAAGTGAAACTGTCCCCAGAGATTAGCTGAGGAGTACAACATGAAAATTCTGTATAGAATATAGGAGACCAGTTATAAACACAGTCATTCTGTGACCTTATATGCTTCAGATATCCTCATTAACAGAGCACAGATCACATTACCATCATGTGGCACAGCAGATGTCAGAGTAAAGAGAAGCTGTGACTTTGCAGTGTAAATACTTGAAATATAACCAAGCTGCAGATCAGCAAAATAAAAACCAAAACCAAAACCAAACAGCTATATTTGGTCACTATATCAAAAAAAACCCCAAAAAAACCCAAAAAACAAAAAAACTTAAAAATATGTAAATATGTTTAAAGTTCTAGTTACCCTTTTGCTGAAGATTATGGTCTTTATCTAATGGAATACCGCAAAGCTTAGGAAAAAAAGTCCTTATTTGACATAGGGAAATATGAATTATCATGGAAACTTTTCTGCTTCAGTGTTAGTGATCACAATATTTTTAAAAGCAAATGAATTTACTTGAAAGAGGAAACATTAAAACTTGTGGTTACAATTTAAATCAGCATAATTGAGCATGTCTTTGCTTCAGTCTAAGACACTGTTTTATGGCTTGGTTATCCAAACTGACATGCCTCAGCTTCATCAAATCTAGATCAGTTTTTGTGGGGATAATTATTATCAGTGCCCACTTGTTAGAAAGATTGTATAGGAAATACCTTCATAAACAACATGTAAAAGCCCCTACTAACTCCTCCTGTGCCCCACTGGAAGTGTGGAAATAAGACAAAGAAAATAAATCCAGGTGTGCTTATATGAGGGTTATGGCCTTGCTCTCTTTAACACATCTATGCTCCCTTTTGGGTTGCTGACCTTTCAGTTTGCAGTTGTTTTTTGAACTCATACTCTCTGTGTGACAACCTGGATGGTCTTTTTATGCTATTGGGTACAATTATTGAATAGGGTAATACATGGCTATTTGGATAATTCATTACCAAGAATTCCTGTGAAAATATAACATGTGCTATGCATATAAAGAAAATAGAATCAAGGTAGAAGAGAATAAATCTAATTTGTTTTAATATAGAATGTAACAGCTTACTGAGCTGAGAATGTAATCCTTTAGGCTTTGTCAGTCTGTATTAAAGCAGTAGTGAAATAACAGTATCAGTTTTTGCATTGACACTTCAGACACCAATGTATGAGTCTTACAACATCTCTTCTTCACCTTGTAATTCATATTTAATTAATAATGAACTATGGAAGAAAATTATTTGTATTTCAGATACATATTTGAAAACTAGGTATTAAAACTTTTACACATACTTCTCGTGCCTTTTGTGCTGTTCATGCAAGAGCAGGTTTGAGTATTTTGGTAATATTTTACAATCAGGACTTGAAGGTCATTGGGTATTCTATGTTGTTCTTTATAAGCTTGATATTGACATATTTTCCCATGGTAATTATTTTCTTAAAATAACCTAAAAAATCCTTGGACTTTGTGTTTTAGAAAGTTTGTGAGGCTACTGATATCTATTAACTCTTAAGATTACACATTTTACAATCCATTAATATATCAAGAAGTAGTTGAATATTATTTTGAAATAAAACACCTAAAGGAGAGTGGGAGGCACAGAAAAAACCCATTATTTCATTGTACTGAATATAAATTTAATTGGGCCATTTGCTGACAGAAACCTGTGCTGGCAAGGAGGAGATAAAAATATGACATACACGTAAAATAAATGAAAGCTGGAAGATGAATAGGCCTTCTGGGGAGTTGATCTTTACAGATCAGATAAAGATTCTTGCTGTCTGTGCTGCATCAAAGGCTGCCTTTCAGAGACAGTGACATGAACTTGGAAACTGGGGACAAGACCTTCGAAAAGAGAGGGTTTTGAGATTGACAAGCAGCCAGGCTTTGGACCTTTTTTAGTTGTTTTCTATTATTTGTGTGTGTGTTTGTGTGTATATAATCTTTTATAATTCCTTTAAAAGTTAAAGAAAGATTCATAAGCTGGTGGAGTGAATTAGCACTTGCACCTTATCTAGCTTTTCAATAGCTGTTTTCCTTTGAAGATAATTTTTTTTTTTCTTTGAAAGATTTAAGGAAATCTAGTGGAGGATGTCTCTTGACTCCTTTCAAAGTTTGATTAAAAATACTTATTTGTGAGCAGCGACTGATTTCTAAGGGATAACTTTTTTTAATTGTTGAGCTAAGTATTCTGGAAATTCCTGAAAATAAAGCATACTGCACCCTACTAAGAAAAAAACCAAACCAAACCAAACCAAACCAAACCAAACCAAACAAAAAAAACCC
>VZRH01000397.1:355758-368049 GCA_013397555.1 Urocynchramus pylzowi | reverse complement strand
AAAAAAAAAAAAAAAAAAAAAAAAAAAAAAAAAAAAAAAAAAAAAAAAAAAGAGAGAGAGAGAAAGCTGTTCTCATAATTAAATAAAAAAAAAGTTTAAAATAAATTTTAAAAATATATAGAAGTAATTGTTTAATCTAGGAAAATTTATTAAGCAAATTGCATGTTTAATCAAAGTGTTTCCAAGCACCTTAAATTTGACATGAGCTACTTGTGTCAATCACACTGGCTAAATCTGGCATCAGCTCCTCTGATCCCTTACTTAAAAAGCACCATCACACAGCTGTCAGACATCCTCCAAAGGACATGAATAGATGCTACAGCATTCTGTTAGCCTTTGCACTCCTCTCTCCCTGGTTGTGGTTTCTCAATTTATTTACTAATTCAGAGTAAATCTGTGTTCTCCAGCAGACTGCACGAAGTAGGGTTCTTTAAATATAATGAAGTAAGCCAGAACATTTCTGTTACATGTTAGTTTTATTTCTTTTTTCCATTTTTAGTCTTGTTCTGCTTTTCCTACTCTATATCCAAAAAGGTGCTGTTAAATAGAGCTTCATTCAAGGCATGAAAACATCTCAAAGCTTTCATCTACACAGCAAGCAATACAGAGGGCATGGAAGAAGAAATTATTAAAAGCTAATATACAATAATATTGTTTTAAACCATTTCTTCTTATTTTCTTACACATAAAAATTTATATCTCAGGATTTCGGTGTTTGCTGGAGAAACCTTTAGGGAGCTGCAGTGGGTCATGGTGTTAAAGAAGCTGTTGCCTTATTAAACCCTCATTGTAATGAGAAGGAAAATGGGAAGTGCCAGGTGCCAGCCAGCTGTTGTGCAGCTTCTCTGCCAGCATTCTCCAGAGACTCTTCCATCAAAACAGGGAAGGCCAGACCTGACATTTGCATACCTCAAAAGGAAGCAGGAATGATTTCTTTGAGGGATGAAAAATTAGTCTCCTTGTGTCACAATAAAAGGCACAAGTAACTTGAGTTTGCTTAACTGCCCAGCTATTTTCAGCCAAGGAGTATTGACACAGGGCAATATGAAGTACATTCTAAATAAACATTCCAGCTAAAGTACTGGATACATTGCAGATTTTTTTTTTTTTTTTAATATCAAATAACTGGAACAGGAACAAAAAAAATACTGATTTTTGGACAGTAGAGCAAAAGATTCTTCAGGCAAGCAGTGATGAAGAAATCAAAAAAGTGTCTCAACCAGTTGCTGGAACCTGTATGCATGGTCCTGTCTTGTCACGTGTACTTCAATTATGGTGTTGGGTTTGGGGTTCTGGCAGTCAAGGAACAGCTCTTTTCTCATTGGTTATTACTATTTCTTAAACTCTTTGCTTGGACTTTCATATGAGTTTGTTTACCTTTAACAAAGCTCTATATGCATGTCCCAAATGCCAGCCTCTCATCTGGAGGCTATTTTAAGGTGTAAAGCATTGTAGATATTGTATATAGGGTTATTTTAGAGGTTGTTTGGGCATTTAGGATAGGTATTAACAGAAACCTGACTGAAAAATTCTAAAGGAGAATAAGAATACAATTTTATGAGGGATATTCTTTTTTTCCACTTCATTTGAGACAAGAGAAGCAACCCAAAACAGCTTTTTTTTTTTTTTTTTTTTATTTGCTTTAAGCATTTTCATTTTGTGGTGCAGATTAGCTAAGAAATCTACCATTTGGACTGAGGAACTTCAAGCATGGCTTCAGTTCTTTCCATGGAAAATTCTTTGTAGTGTTAATGATGATTATATATTTCTCTCCATAACCTATCTATCATTTTGTGCATTTGGGTTCTGCTGTCTTTTGTGGTTCTCAGAGTACCTTAGGGCAATGGAGCAGAGTGTGAAGGAAATCTGAGGGCAGTGTTAGCTATTTACACGTGTAGTAAGTGTTATATCTTGCTCTGGTACAACCTGGTGAAATATGACGTAATCATCTTTAATTTATCAGAGGATATATAAATTTAGATGCAGAATGGGCTAGATTAATTGAATAAATTAGTTGGACAAAGTTGTTCTAGGGTATTACCACAAAAATGAAAATGCTGTAGATGTTTGTCCATCAGTGCAGTCAAGAGAGAGTTGGACTGTGCTTTTTTCCAATATAATGTATGAAATGATATAAATTGAGTAATAAATGTATAAATGAGTAAATTTTTCTTTGGTTAATGTGGTATTTGGTTACTGTGGATGTACCTCCTGTGAGCAGTGCCTGTAAAGTGCTGGTAGCTTTCTGTTAGCTAAGAATCATTTGAATTGACAATAAACAATTGAGTGGGGACACATTTTATGGCCATAGAGGACATAGGTTTGTTGACATTTTTTCTGGTTTTAGAGATTTATTTCAAACGTAAAAATAAGGAAAAGATCCTAAGTTCTGATTTTTGAAATGTGTCAATCATCCTGGTAGCTGTTAGAGCAGGAGAGGGGTTGCCCTCAGGGGATGAGGTAGCACAGGCAGTTGCAAGGTCTGAGGTGAGGTTCTGACAGAACCGTGTCTGGAACTCCAGCTTTCATGGACTTTCTGGTCATATTCCTTTTGCTGTTAGCAAGAACTGACAAGGTGACTCAAGTGAAATGTGACTTAGACACCAGTTCATTTTGTGTAGGGATTGCTCTGAATATTAAAAGGCTCATCAGACTTATTGTTCACAGTAAGCATTTTCATCCCTACTTACTTGGTGGACATAGTCATTTTCTATGTCTCCTAGAAAGGGACCATGACTCCCTAAAAGCAGTTGCTAAAATTTTTTTTGGTCTGTGAAATAATTGAGTTCTAAAAGTCACTCAACAATTAGGACATGGTGAGTCCACATGAACTACATTCACATCAGGTAGCTGCTTCTTCAGAGTGAGCTGGCTTGCTTTAGGAATAGGTGGATCTGTGGGATGGGGGATTGGGGTGCAGCTTTGCTGGAGAACATTCATCACCTTGGCAACTTCTATATGCAAAATTGTAGTAAAGTCCTAAGAATTGTGTCCAAACAGTTTTTTTTTCAAAGACTTCAAATTTTGTATGAAGAGGAACACATCATCCAATCTAATGGATTTATCTGTACAAGAGATTGATTTGAAAGAGCCAATTCCTGTCCACTGTGCTTTGCTTCCTTTGTGGCTAAGTGAAAAGACTGGATTTGATTCAAAGCACTAAATATGGGGGAAATGCCCTCTAGAAACGGGCCTGTTGGTCTCTGGCTGTTAATTCTGATATCAGACTCCAGCTAGTCCCAAATTACTGACTTTTTATGCATCCCTAATAATCACAGGGCTGTCAGAAGTTTCTATAATTGAAGCTAAATGATATAGCAGAGAAATAAATGTCCATAACATGGTGTTTTAATATTTTAATATGTATTTGTCATTAGATAGTAGATTAAATTAATACACATAAGGCAAGGTAGTGTGCGTAAAGAGAGAGTATTTTCAGCAGGATGTTGATGGATTTTGAACTTAGCTAGAACTTCTTAAATTATATTGGAGTGAGGGTTAAATTTTCTAATGCATTATGATACTTAAATATAAAATTATACAGAAAATAACATTTTTTAGATGAGATGGTTCACCTTGACTCAAATGCACGTAATTTTCAAGTAAATGCAAAAAGCACAGATATAAAATTTATAGAGAGAAAATATGCATTGGAAAAAAATAAAAGAGAAAGAATTTTCAATGTGAAGGATCAGTAAAGACTAAAATTTATGTTCTCTCTCTCTTTGTTCTTCAGCGCCTTGCTAAAGAAGCAGAGAAGTACCAAGCATCGCATCAGTGGAGGGATGAGTTTGGGGTAAGCTTTAGTTTTTTCTCCTTTTAACCTCCTTGGATTTTTCCTCTTTAAAATGTTAACTGTAGTCTTACAAATATGTTTATGTATCTACTACAGAAGGGGTTACTGACTATGAATAGACAGTTTATTTAATTCAGTAAACAGAGTCTCAGTCAAGGTGTCTAAAGAATAAAATGAACTTTTCCCTTCAGAAGCTCATAGGGGGCTTCACAGACCAGGGATGTAGCTTTTACACAAGACATCTGTTTGTTTTGACAGACAAGGAATGATTACAGAGAAGACATTTGAGTGATGGTTGCTACCAGTTAAAAGTGTGCTTATTCCAAACACTGAAACAGAATCACAGAAAATTTTTACAAGTTGTCTTTTTCTTGTGTAAAGGGAAAAAAAAAAAACAAAAAAACAAGAAAAAACTTAATACAGAAGAATTTGGTTATCTGCATGACTTGGGAGTCATAGACTATTTTTTTAGAATCCCCTTCCATATTTTAATAACTGCATCTCTTCTTTCAACATTCTAGTACTGCTGAAAGAAGCCCCAGCCTTGTCAAACATTAAATTATCTTCTTTATTCATTTCAGGCTTTACTGAAAAATAAGTGACATGATTTTAAAATGTACAACCTTGATTTTCTTATTACCAATTTGGCCAAATTAATATTGTGCTTCATGATTATAAGCCTCTTAATTTTAGACTAGAGTTCCCGGCTAAGTGTCAAAATTATTTATTATGCCTTTATTCCATGTTCCTTCAGAAATAAAAGCAGATGGTACTTTTACATGATGCCTGAATAAACCTGGGCTGTGTTAGCACATCCACGAGAATCACTGTGGCACACAGTTAAATGCACAGTGATTTTCTAAGAATGTTGTCGTGGTTTAACCCCAGCTGACAAGTAAGCACCACACAGGCACCTGCTCACTCCCACCGAGTCAGGATGGGGGAGACAATTGCAAGAGTAAAACTGAGAAAACTCATGGCTTGGTATAAAGACAGTTTCATAAATAAAGCAGAAGTTGCATGCAGTAGCAAAGCAAAACAAGGAATTCCTTCACCACTTCCCATGGGCAGGCAGGTATTCATCCATCCCCAGGAAATTGGGGCTCCTTTGCCCTTAATGGTGATTTGTTGAGACAAACACGATTTTTCTAAAAGTCCACCCCTTTCCTTTTTCTTCCTCCAGTGTTATACACTGAGCATGGTGCTGTATGGCATGGAATATCCTTTGGGTTAGCTGGGGTCAGCTGTGCACCCCCAGCCTCCTCTCTGCTGGGGCAGTGTGAAAAGCAGAAAAAGCCTCAGCTGCACAAAACCACTCCTCAGCAATTAAAAAAACCACACCAGGATTATCAACACTGTCCCCAGAACAAATCCAAAATATAGCCCATGCTAGCTACTATGAAGAAAATTAGTTCTAACCCAGTCAAAACCAGCAGAAATGTTCATTCTGATCCAGTGTTACTCAGGCACTTGAAGATCTGAAAACAGACAAAAAAGCTCCTAAGGTCAGGCCATGTAATTCAGCTAGGAATGACTGAATTCAGGAGTACAGAGAGTCTGGACACAGCCTGAATGCTTTTAAGTGTGCTCTCTGCACAGGCACAGCTTCCAACACACAGTGAAACACACAATGCATATTCCATGGAGATGCTATAACAAGAATGCTGCAGCGACCTTTTCTGCTAATCTGTCTCTCTTGTGACTGGAAAACAAAACCTGCAGGTTTGAAGGACTCAGTGCAGAGCTGTGTGAATACAGTCAGAATCTCATTCTAATCATTTTGCTTCTGCGCTGTATTCTGGCATCGTGTCAACACCGCCTTAGCTTTTGTTTTTCTTTTTATTCTTTTTTTCACAGTACAAGTCAGTCATACCAAAGAGGCTTCAGGTTTCATCTGAGTTCATTGCCAAGGAGACATCTCAAAATATTTTGAAATGTGTTTTTATATTAATGTTGTAGTTTAGGCAAAGACTATGGTCAGTATTGAAAAAAAAAATGCAGTTGGATTTATAATAAAGTAACTGCAAACTGAGATTGTACTTTACTGTTTTGAATTTGGATCAGAACAGTGTTCACCATATAATAACCTTGACATTAGGTTATGCAATTAAATTTCAAATAAATGTATTAAGCCTCTTATAATTTAATTTGTTCCATTTTTTGCCAGAAGTAATCTTTCTTCTCCTCTGGCCTACTTTTTAGAAAATGCCTGCTCAAATTAGTTTGCACACAGATCTTTCTGATAAACTTAATTTTCACTGAAAGACTCATTCTCCTAATGGCTGTGATGAAAAATAGAAGATAGACCGTAAAACTTTCTGCAGTTAAAGGTTCTTAAAGTTCTTCTGATAGCATTATTAATGGTCTATATCATGCTGCATGAGGTTCATTTCTCATCCAGGATTTGTTTTAGGGTGATGAAAGTCCTTCCAGCAGCATTGCACATGAGTCACTATAGAATGAAACTCCTGGGACAAGCTGTTTCTGCTTCTAATGAGCTTGTGATCAGCAATGTCCTTGACAGTCAGATTGCAGCCAAATAATAGCCCATGGAGTTTTCAGGAGAAAGTATCACAAGCATTCCTTCAGGGGAAGTGTATATGGGCTGACTTGAGTGGAACACATGCAAAAAAGAAAGGGCAAAGAAGGCTGACTGTGAGACCAAGGTCTGTACAGAGCTAAAAGGGATGTGTCAGTGAAAAGACAACCAGGGTGCCTGTTCTAACACCTTAATCTAAATATGAGTTCTAAACTAAATCTAAACTGAGTTTGCACAGTTCACAGCAAAAGAAACGTGCAAGCACTAAAGATTTTATTTTCATGTTAATGTCACAGTATAATCAAAATTCAGCATCTTAGATGCAGTATTTTGAAATAAGCAACTACATGGAGAGTACCAGATTTACTCCAACAGACTTTTTTTTTTTTTTTTTTTTTTTTTTTTTCTTTNAGACTTTTTTTTTTTTTTTTTTTTTTTTAATTTCATCTAATAAGCTAGTGTAAAGATTGTCCAAATTGTCTAAAGAAAAAAATTTGCTTGTCATTTAGAAAAATAGCTAGGACACCAAAGTATTTGCAGACATACAGATCCACATCTACTAAAATTCCTTTTTCTGTAGTATTTCTAATTGAATAAGAGTATAATTTCTTCCGATATTTTAGGTACAATAGTGTATTAAATTCCAACTACTTCAAGAAGACCAAACAATGAAAAACAAAACAAAAAACTACAATTTGGAGTATTTTATAAATCACAGAATCACAGCATGGTTTGGATTGTAAGGAACATTAAAGCTCATCTTGTTCTGACCCCCTGCCATGGGACACCTTCCACTAGACCAGATTACTCAGAGCCTCATCCAACCTGGCCCTGAACACTTCCAGGGAACTTCTCTGGGAAATCTGTGGTAGTACCTCACCACCTACACAGGAAAGAATTTCTTCCTAGTGCCTAATCTAAACCTACCTTCTTTCAGTTTCATAGTCATAGACTATGCTGAGTTTGAAGGGACCCATTAGCATTATCAAACCCAACTCCTGGCTCTGCACAGGACACCCCAAGAATCACACCTTGTGCCTGTGAGTGTTCAAACACTTCTTGAACTCTGTCAGGCTTGGTGATGTGATCACTTCCCTGGGGATCCAACTACTCTCTGGGGGAAAAACCTGTTCCTAACATCCAACCTAAACCTCCCCCAGCTTGGCTTCAGGCTGCTTCCTTGGGTACTGTCACTGGTCACAAGAGTGAAGAGGTCAGTGTCTGCCCCTCTGCTGCCCCTTGTGAGGTTGTACAAGACCACACTGAGGTGTCCCCTCAGTCTCCTTTTTTTCAGGCTGAACAAACACAGTGGCCTCAGATGCTCCTCCTAAAGATCCCCCTGGCTTTTCTTTGGATATTCTCTAATCTCAATGTCTTTTTTATATTGTGGTGCCCAAAACTGCCCCCAGGACAGGGCTGGCCTTCATGGCTGCCAGGGCACTGCTGGCTCATGCTCAACTTGCCATCAACCAAATCCCCCAGGTCCCTTCTACAGCTGCTCTCCAGCCTCTCGTTCCCCACTCTATAACACATCCAGGGCTGCCCAGCTGCAGAATCTGGCACTTACCCTTGTTAAACTTGATCAGGTTGGTGGTTGCCCATCACTCCAGTGTATCAAGGTGTTTCTGCAGGACCTCTCTGACTTTGACAGAGTAGACAGTTCCTTCCCAGTTTAGTGTCATCAGCAAAGTAACTTAGAATTCCTTCGAGCCTTGCATCCAAGCCATTAATGAAGGTGTTGAAGAGAACCAGGCTGAGGATGGAGCCCAGTGGAGCCCCAGCAGTGACAGGTCCCCAGCCTGATGTCCCCCCATTCACTGTCACCTTTGTGCCTGACCTGGGAGCCCATTGATCATCCACCGTGTAACTCAGCTGTGAGCTGGACATTTTGGAAATCTAAAATGAGTTAAAAACATGCATCTTACATATTTACTATTAGTTTTAGCTAAGTGACAGGAAAAATCATTATAGATATGGGTATTTTTCACTGATAATTAAATATAAAAACACTTTTGGAAATGACTAATTAATTTACTAAAGGTACAAAGTTATTCAAAGTTATTAATTAAGAATAGTAATTAAGAATAACATATATCTTTTAAGTAAAAAAGGGAAAAAAAGAAATACTGGATTGTGATATGTAATTTCTTGATGAAGCACAAAGTTGGTTAAAATAGTTGAACTACAGTTTACTTGTATGGCCCAAAAATATTACTTACCTGTTAGAAAACTATTAGGTCCCAAAAGAATGATTGTGAAGTTTATGAAGGCAAATCAAAAGTGCTTAGCTTCAGGCAAATGAAGAAATCCCATTCTCTGTTTCCTATTCCATTGGTACTGCCCAATTCCCCAGCTGCCTGTACAGCTGGAGGAATTAAGCCTGCTTGAATATTTTAGATTAAAGCAGTTAAAACTCAGAGGTACAAACCAATATATCTAAATGAAACAGCCTTGTCAGTTTGAAATTTCTTGTACACTACAGATTGAAAAGCGGATGGTTTTGACAATTGTGATCATCCAATTATTTTTCTGAGATAGAGACTCATGAAAAAAATATATGCAAACTGAAAGAATGAAAGAGAGAATTCTGTATGAAGTAATTGCTGTTATTCCCCAAATGAATCTTCTACAATTACATTTGATACCACACTTGATTGCCTTGCAATGGTTGGTTAACTAAAGCAATTTTGTTTCCAGTTGGGTTGCTGTCTTAATTGTACTTACACATGTAAAAACATAAGGGATATCTCATTGGTATTTTAAAAGGGGAGTATGTATGGATGGCCTATTAACATCCACTTATTTATATGGAGACTGAAACTCAAACTTTTAAGAATTAATTATCATATAAAAATGCCACATGAAAAATTCTTTCAATATGCTTTATCTTTTAACCAGTAGTGTAATATTTTTTTCTTCTGTGTAAATGATGTTTTTCTACCTCTTCTCAATTTTGAGACAGCATTTTCTCTGATGATAATATGTAGGCTGGTGTTCGTGTACCAACTGGGCTTAAAAATGATGAGAAAAGGTCATGGGAATATTACTTTGGAATTATGGTTTGTTTGTTTATCTTTTTCTATTATAAATTTTGTAGTGAAAAGTTGCTCAGCAAAGAAACAGAAGATGAAAAGAATAACTGGGATAAAACAGGTTTCCTATCACCAGAGCTGATCCAAGCAGTGACCTGCAAGAGCAGTAGTAGGTGTCCCTGTTCTATCTTGCAGTTTGAAGATTTTCAGGACTGTCTGTAATTGATTGTGGATGTTACAACAATGCTAAAACACTGCATCTTAAAAGCCTCAGCTGGAAAAAACCAAACAAACTAACCATGAAACTTTCAGCTTTGGCGTGGTTTCATTATAAAGAAGCAGTTTACTAAACATATTTTGTCTCTTGAAAGAAGGAAAACTCTGTGAAGAAAACAAACTAGAATCCTTTTTCTCTCATCTCTTCATAGAGATGATACAGTTCTCTCATGTCTTGTACCTCTGATAATTCTCTTGTGTGCAAAGAGCATATGTGAGAAATGATGCAGTTGAGATTTGGCACCATACCTGCAGCACAGGGAGCCAGTCCTCACAGGTGCAAAGGAGGTGTGGGATCCTTTCCCAATAAGTCATATATACTTAATAATTTTGTGAAAGTTATAATAACACTAAACACAGGCAAAGTGTAAAAGCTGCCTGTATCTTCACACAGTGCTTTGATCCAAAACTCAATGAAATAAATCTTCCCTTAATTTTGATTCATTTTAGATGATAATGCTTCACATTTATAAAGCCTTTGTGACTTAAAAAAAAAAAAAAAAAGAAGCAACCCATCCAAATGGTAAATTTAAATTGACAGGTTCTAGAGAGGATATCATTTTATTCTCTGAAGGGCTCTGTGCCACCTCTTCTGTGACCTGTAGCCTTCATTTTTGTATAATTTGAATCAAATGTGTCCTATCTCACTGAAAGGAATGAAATACTATTTTTTCTGCCAGTGATTGCTCTTGGACATCTTTCTACTTAGGGCATAAAGTTCTCTGTGTGTACACTGAGAGTAGTAAGAAGGTGAAGCGAAGAGGAAATAAGGATAAATAATTAATTTACTGAAATTGGGTGGGTTTAAAGGTTGTTCTGATGTTTAGTTGATGTTTATCAAATCAGTTATCACTTATTTTTGAGTCATGGAAGTTCACTGTGAATGTTCCAGGAACCAGCATTTCTGCAGTTCTCTATAATATTTGTCAAAATGAGACAGGAGACACAATAGTTACAGCCTCTGGAGCACACTGACTTCAGCTTCCCAGGATCTCCATCATTAATCAGGAGAGTTTCGTCTAAGTGTAGAAATCCACTGTGAACATGTCCATGCTGAAGCCTCTTTGGAGATGTGACATAAACCTCACCAGATTAGTGCAGAATTTGTCTGGCATTCCCTCCTGGGAACAAGGTCCCTCTGTTTACCTGTCTGTCCCCAGCATCCTGTCCCTTAATGTTTGAATTCTTATTTCAAAAGTTCTCAGTGTGCCTTCTGGTTTACAAATATCTAGCAGGTACTAGTTAGATAAAAGAAAAACATCTGAAGACAATTAAAAAAACCAAAAACAAGTAATTAGAAATCTTTTTAAGAGTAGTGTTGCTTGCTACCTTGCCTGGAGTTTTATAACTTCCTAGAGTCTCAGGTGAGTCTTTCACTCTAGAAATCATTGATTTTCCTCTAAAATATGTGCTGCCACAGGACAGCTTTTCCATGTAATGCTTCTGTTCCATTACATATCTGATATGATCCTGTATGAGAATTACACCAATGAGTGTTAGTGTGACTAATCATACTAGCAATCCTTGATTTTGTTTTTTCTTTTTAACACTTTTGGAATTTTAAACCAATCAGAATGTTGATGGGGAAGACAGTGGAAACAGTACAATCAGAATTAAGATTATAAGCAGAGATATAAAATATGTAGCTGTAGAGGAGCTAGTTTTTGGTCTTTAGATACTGGTTATTTACCACCTCTTACTCCTCTTACTTACTCCTTCAGTAAAGGAGTGTAACTTTATAATAAAAATCATTGCACGGATCTCATCTGTGCAGTGAAGTGCTTCACTGGTTGGAAACTTGCCAAAAAAGCTTTTAGAGTAAAGCAAAGAAACACCTTCAATCATTGTTGAGGGCTTTCAAGCATTCCATTTTATCTGAAAAATCAAATATGTTAAAGACATCTAATACACTTTTTTACTTATTGACCAGGCAACTCATTTAAAAAATGTGCAGCTTCTGAAGGAGGTGGAGGGAAGGATCTAGGTAAGAAGAAAAGAAAGAAAGGTGTGATTTCTATTATTAAGCTGCCATATGTATGCATTATCACCTTTATTTTGAATGAGGCTTTAATGTGCTTTCAGAACAAACACCTTATTAAAAGCAAGATATACTATTGTACTCAATTTATTAACATCCTGTAGGTTCTTCAATTTAAAACTGACAAGTACAATATGCTAAAAAAAGCTTTTGCAGGCTGCCATTGTGCAGGTTATCTAAGAGTTCATTGAATTTGTAGCACAGATGAAGCTAACTGGTTTTTTGATGTTAGCTTTCACCCCCAAATTCATTTTCTCATGTCAGTCTGGGATAAGTAATTCATAGCACTGCTTTACTACCTTTGGTGAATAAGTAAATTCAATTAGAAATGGACTTCAAGGGTGCTGTTTAGTTTGTCTGTAAGCTTTTTTGTCAAATATTTTCATTTCAAAACTAACAATATATTTTTTTTCTGTGATTTATCCTTGCCAGTATAACTAGGATCTGACTAGTTTCCTCACTTTCCCAGAAAAACTCATTTTCCTTTTGGTTGTCACGAATCATTCTGACCCTTTTTACACTGAATTCAGGAAATGTGCCAGTGTTTTGGAAAAAAGTATTAACCAACTTAACTTTGCTGTCAGTATTTACAAATAGGGAGAGGGATTTT
>VZRH01000397.1:335733-355245 GCA_013397555.1 Urocynchramus pylzowi | reverse complement strand
TTTTTTTTTTTTTTTTCAAATGACAAAACCAGTGGTGTCATGCAGACCTGATATTTTACCTTCTTCTTTTGTCCCAGGATTCCTGTAAGATGCCAGACAAAAATGCAGCTGTCTTTGTCAAAGCTCATTACCTTTAGAAAAGGACCTAAGAGGGGAGTTGGAAAGTTTCCATATTTAAAACTTTGTAGACCTCTACACTCCCAAGAAGCCCTGTTCCTTGAAAAGAGGCTTGTGCAGTCAATGTGAACAGAAAATGTTTGATGTCTGCACTCTTTTGCAGTTGCAATACTGTAGAAATTTTAATAGGCCTTTCATTTTACATAGACTTTCAAATGCTCTGGGAGTGCAAGACAATCTTATTATTAAGAGCTGCATTTTGCTCCAGGGATTTGGGAATTCTCAGCTTTCCATCTCCTGAGTATGGTGTAATTCTCACATCTCCTGGGTATAGTGTAATCCTCATTAGAACAAAAGGTGAAAGTGTGTCTCTTTTATGTCCTGCAAGTGCTGATGTGTGATTGAAGTAGTGTCAGATATTTCTGTAGACTTGGCCACAAAGCAAGAGGTGTACATAACACAGAGCAGAGAAATTCTTTGAAATTAGAAATATCCTAACATGTGCTACCATCATGCAAAGAAATGCTTAAAAATTCTACCTGGTTTGACCAGAAATGTAGCTGTTAAGCATTTGCTTTGTTTTTTTTCCAGTTAATTCTTGCTATGAGCACATAAGAATTCTTAAAAAAAATACACAAGCTCTAGGTCTCATTGAAGGGACATTAGAATTTAACAAGTCTCAAGAAGTCTAGCTCTATGACTGTGATTGATGAGTTTGTAGAACACACTATCATTCTGTTTTAATTTTCCCATTCATTAGTCACAAATTATATTGCACTGAAATAGTGTGAATTGTAACTTTCTTGAAAATGTGAGAATAAATATAAAAATGATCAGACCAGATCCTCGCATTTGAAAATGGGTGAATAATCCCTGATGAATTATTAATTCAGGTAAGATTGTCTTCCTTTGGGCATTACCACCTCTCAGGAGGGTAACTTCAGTTTTGCATTTCATAAGAGTTACACAGGAGTACAGCAAAACTAAGAAGGTCGGCTGAGTTGACATTTTTTCTTTGCTTGCACAAAATTCTGGTGTTTTCACCTCATAAAACTTCTAGTGCTTTGTCTATGAGGTTTTTTCCTACATAAAAATTTAAAGAAAACTTCAAGCAAAAGTTTTCTACCAGACTGAATATTCTCCATATAGGCAAGTTCCATCTAATTTGCTATGGGCATCATAGTTTAAATTACCTTTAGACTTAAGGTATTCTAAATTCTTATAGAAGAAGTTTTGCCATAGGACTTCCCCACCTTTCAGATAGAACATTTCAGTTTTATTTTACCAGTATTTGCAGATATTTTCTGCTAAACTGTGTTGCTGTAAAAAAGGGTGGTTTGGTTTCCTTTCATTTTGGGTGAGAGATACCAGCAAAAAACTTCAAAAGCTGGATTAAGACTGAAGATTTATTTTTTTCAAAACCATGTCATTAATATATTTATAAATCCTAAGGGATTGCTGCTGTTTCTTCTGCTGATGGTTGACTTATTCTCCTTATTATAGGGATCACACCAAATGGGTGATTTAATTCCAAATACTTCCAGTCTCTCTCAATCTCTTTTTTGTGTCTACTTTAATTACATCAGGGCATTTAAGAGTATGTGAGCATATAAAACCCGATGGGACTGTATTGGAGGCATGCAGAAGAGCCAGACAGGGTATTACCTCCTAGAGACCTGCCAGCTGAGTTGAGAATGGTTCCTGGTACATGCTGTGCCACAGGGTGTGTCTGGACATTGCTTAGGTGTCTTGGGGGCAGCTGTAACAAGCACAACATGGATGAAGCAGAATGCATTCAGGATTGATCTGTGTTCTATTTTGAAACACATGCATCATATTCTCTGTGAAGAATAAAACATGCTGTACCCTAAAAAGTCCCATGGTTACACATTAAGCACCCTGTGTCAAGAATAAGCACCAAGATGAAATATTGTTCAAAAGTAAATAAGGGGTTTTTGTAGCAATAGATACATAACAGTGACAAGAAATTTAACCTTGAAAATTGAAAGGCAAAATCCATAAGTTTAGTAAGTTCTTAAGACATTCAACTAACAGCAGTAGGGAAAATATCCCACAATTTCTGTGAAAATATTTACAATATTATGAACTATGCCATGATTGTGAATTATGATTGATGCTTTTATAAAAAATAACTATGACATGGACAGGACAGGACTTCCTTTAACATCAGTAGGTTTTGCTGAAATGATAATAATTCACTGAAGTGTTTACATGTACTAGTAAGAGTAGAGCAGAGCAACTCCATCTATCTGACTGAACTTGTGTATGTTTGTCAAGAATAGGATGCACTTAATTCATTCAGCTCCTCATGTCATCTCTATACTGATAAGAAAATATTAAGATAAATACAACTGAATTAATCAAATTCTTTTATGTCTGCATGAGCTCTACAATACTATATTTTCAAGAGCTTTAAATGTTTTAATATGAAATAGAGGAAATAATCTTCTTTATTGCTTGAAGATAATGAATTAAAGTTTACAGATTTCTGAGATACTAGATATACTTTTCCCAATTGCTCAGTGTTCATAAACAACAAACAATTTAGGTGTTTTTTTGATAATCAGACAATTTTTAAGATTGTGCTGGGCCTACTTAAATGGGTGGGAGTTATTTATATGCAGATATCAATTGTATAAATTTTTCTCTGTGTTTATACTTACACATGTATTTATATTTGTATCTACATGGATATATGCTCAGAGATCATCTAGTAGTGTTTGTGTACACACAAACATAAAGGGAACAAACTTTTTTGCTGAGTCTTTTGTTTTGGAGGTCTACAGAGGACTAACAGTGGTGTGCTCGCATACTTTGAGTGTCTCAAATGGTTTAACTAGTATGTGCCCATGCTTTTGAAATTTTACCTCTTTCATGCTTTAAACCTCAGGAATATTTCATATTCAGTGTGAACAGTGTCTTTGTGGCTTACTGCTGAAAAGAAGTCCTGGCCCTTGGGGTCAATTTGTACAGCTGGCTAATGCTCACTCTGTGCAGGAACCCATGCTTTACTTATGTCTGTGATTTTCAGTGCACTGTATCCAAATAACACACAGCCTGTGCTGCTCTCATCAGGAGAGTGGGGTTCAGCACAGTGCTGATCAAAGTGTTAGATTATTGGACAAGTGTTTAGAGGTATTTGTAGTACATCACCTGCTGAAATTGTTTTGGAGGACTTTTCTAGGCAAAGAGTGGCTAATTTAGGATGGTTTCTGTTCATTTAGTTTTCTGGAGCTGTGAGAGTTATCAGCCCATCACGTTCAGTAAACTGCTTAAAGTGAAACCAAAAGAAAAGAATCCCTAGCAAGGTGGATTGCAAAGTTTGTAACATGAATTGTGTAAAATGAGAAGGGGAATGGGAGGAATGGGAGGGAAGGGAGGGGAAAGAGGACTAGGAAATTTTGGCTGTTGCCAAAGTGGTCATTGGTAACAGCTGGAATTGGAAACAGTTTGGAATGACTGCTTTACTGCAATAGTCTGCTGCCCTTCTCCCCAGTTTTGATTGCTATGTCTTCTGTGGGTCTGACATGGCATCATCCTTGACATGACACTTTGCAGCATTCCTTCTTCTTTCCTGATCAGCCTAAGTTTCCCATATCCCTTTTTAAACACTTGTAGTTTCTCCCTCTTGTGCTTTCTGCAATCCCAGCTTACGGTTCTTTAGTACTGTGTAATGGTGCTGTGGAGAGCTAAGCTGAGATAGTTTTAAGCAACTCAGCATAAATTTCAGGGAACAAAATGATGCATTTCTTCAAACTAAAATCAGTTTAATACATACTTTGCAATTTACTTCACTTGCTCTTCTTCACTGTGATATTCCAGTGCTAAGCTCTTTTCTCAGTAGCCTTGGTTAGGTTTGCAGGAGCCTTTCTGACTGTCTTTCTAAACAAATAACTGCCTTAATTTTGGGGTTTTTTTACAAGAGAGAGCTCTTTTGCTGGTTCAAAATGTCTCACATTGTCTCTATCTTCACATCTTCGCACTTCTGTGATGTATCTGTCTGTCCACCCTGAATTTTAAAAAGGAGATAGATTTCAAAGTGCTGATTTGTATGGGAATTTGAAAGTGAACAATACAGTATAAGGGCCCAAACTTACACGTGTTACCATTGACTTTGATGGAAATGCTAAAATGCTGTAAACTTAATAAGTCTCTGCCTAGAATAAGATTCATCTATATAAAACTTAAAATATTTTTTTGAATTGTGTTTAGTTGTTGAACTAGAAGGATGTGCAAATCCATAACTAGATGATTTCTTCTCTGAGTTGTTAAAGCCAAGGACTGTTCCCAAGGAAATATTGCTGTTCTCTCCATCCCACTGACAGCCAGCAGCCATCAGTCTGGCTTTCAAAGGTTTCTCCATATTTCTTTGCAGTTTGTGGCATAAGCATCAAATACTTGATTAGGGAAAACCCCTGTTGACATCCATGTGAAGAAACACAAACCCCTTTTCATTTAGTGCAGTTGTTAAGATGGAGAATGAGAAACATATTAGCAAGATGTTGATAGAACTCTTAAAATCCTATTTCTCTTCTGCGTGACTTCCAGCATACCAATGTAACATCAATAATTAAGAAGAAAAGTAATTTTGATCTAATATTTTCTTTTATATGAACCTTTTGCTTGTAGTGATTAACTGGAAAAGTCTTCATAATTTCATACTAAATAGTAAAAGGAATATTTTCCATCTGCTGGCTTGTCTCATGCTACTGAGCTACTTCTGAAATAAGGTGTGCTCCTGAAGCTTTGCTTTACTGCAGTGATTGAGTGCAAGACATGCACAAAACAGCTGCCAAAGCTGAATAATTAAATTATGATTCCTTCTGTTCTTTATTAATTAGGTGAGCTTGGGATTCTTAGAACCTGATAACTGCTGTCCAGAGTTGCTTTCTTTTTAAGACAGCAGAGAAAGAGGAAAAATAATTTAGATTAAAGTCTTAAGAAAGATTTGTCTTTATAAGAGGCCCATTAAAACAATTAACAGTCAATATGCCAGACATTTGTTACATGGGTAAGTGAAAGCTATCTGAACTGATATGTTTTGAACTTTATTACCTTTTGTAAAGGGACTTTTCACATTTAGGAGTAAATGGAGAGATTTGGTTGGATTTTTTCCTCATTTTTATGAAAATTGTGTAAGATGAGTTACAGCAATTGTTTGGGGGATTCTTTTTTTTTTTTTTTTTTTTTTTTTNTTTTTTTTGTGTGTGTGTTATAACTCTCTGGGGTTTAAGGACACATTTTAAGTGATTAAATAAACTCAGTGAAGAATTGATCCAGACAGGGAAAGAAATCAGTGCTTTTAAAAATATTGGAGATCATTAAAATTACTAGTCTACTAGTCAGTGTCAGCATTGTAGAATGTGATCCAAATTTTGGATCATGCTTTCATAATTTATATGTGAAAAATTATTTCTCCTGTGTTACACAGTATTGTAATACCCCATAGAAGTAGCATAAAATCTTCTCAAATTTTAGTTTTTACATGTGGATAAAAGAGTAAATAAAAAGCTTTGTAAGGCTCTCTGCTGTTGCAATTTAAGGAAAGTTATGCAAAACATTGGCATTTTTCTATTCCAGTAAGATTCTTAAAATACAGTTATCTTATTTGGGTACTATTACTTAGAATTTAGTTGCAGTGACTTTGTGTGATATATTTATTGTGATACACATTTTTTTTTTTTTTTTTTGGTAAAGATAAGCCTTGAATTATACGCACTTCAGCCACTCTCATGGATCACCAAGAAGCTACTCTCTTGAGTTTTTACTCCATTGTAGTGTCATATGCCTAAAATTTTATTCCTTTTTGTAACAACTGATTGCAGCATTGCTAAACGTTGTCTTATTTGTTGGTTGTAATGGTTAAAACACAGAAGAAATGTTAGAAATGCACACACATTTGTTGGGGGTAACAAATTCTGCTAAATGTTTGCCTCTTGCTTTGTAGAAAAAAAAATTCTCAAAGTCTTTTGAAGATTTGTTGGAGGACTGGCATATTTTCTGTATTCAGTTATGATAGTGCAAGTGGTTCATTTCATCCCAGCACCTACATTATTATAAATTCAGAATGCCAATTTCTTGTGAATCCAAAGGAAATTTATGTCCAAATTGTTTAACTAGGCTCCTGTACTCTAATTTTTGCACTATTTACAATCTAAATAATATGCAATCAGTTTAGACAATTTAAAAAAATATATTTTGTTTTTATATTCTTTCATCAACTAAAGAAAGTAATGCTGAATAAATTATAGTAAACATACTTTGCTGCTTTAATTAAACTGATCAGATAGTGTGATATAGAGGTTAATTAGCTGCTAACAAATTAATTTCATTTTCCCACCTGGAAATCTGCTTTGTAATCACTTTCATTTTGCCTTATAAAAAGAAATTGCTTTTACTTTGAGGAAGCTATTGTGATGAGAAAATTAGCAGCTTCCTGGACCTTTTGGAAAAATTTATTTGACAAAGTTAAAATGGATTTAAAATATTTTTGTTTCTCAAGTTTATCTCTGTCTTCCTTGTTTTTGGCTTGTAGCACTGGAGGAAGAATGGAGAGGATGGTTATCCCTATCTCTTTATATATGTACCTGGTTCTTTAAATTAAATTTAAAGCTGGTTCTTTAAGTTTAGTAACTCTAGAAGAGTCTCCTTATGATTTTTCTTTCCTGGTCATTTGTCACATATGAAAGTACATAAAATCCTAGCTTTTACTATGGATCAAAATACCATTCTTGAGAATAATTTTTCAGCTTGACTAACTGAAATGAGTCAGTCTGTGATATAGGCAACTATACCAGAGAATAATATCAATGCAGTTTTGCAACTTTAAATTTTCAGTCACTATTTTTTCATTCCTTCATGAAGTATTTGGACTTTGATGCTTTGCAACCAAAAAATGTTTAATTGTTTACCACATTTAAGTAGCTTAGTTTTCCGGTTGCACTAAAAAAATGAAGTAAATTTAAAAAAGTCCCCAAAATGAAAAACAATTCATTAAAAAAAAAATAGATTGTACTTACCAGTAGGCAAATTGCCAAAATTATATTGGTATATTAACAATTATGTGCATGTCCAACAAAGATTGGTGTTTGACTGCAGGCCATTGAGGCAGAGGATGTCTTTATGCAGAAGTTATTTCTGGAGTATGTTGTATTCTTTCAGAAGGAACAGACATCTCTGTAGATTTTGCTTTGGGTGTGTGTTTGTCTGATTTGTATTTCTCATCATATTTGGGGCTCTATTGCATTTAACCTCACACATTCAACTACTCTTCACTTTTAACTCTACAGTCAAAGTGCATTTAGTACTTGAAATGTATTCTTAGCTTTTTTTCATTAAGTATCGTCCTTGCAGTTTAAGTAGTCCAGTGGCAGTTTCGAACAGTTATTCTTACAGTGAAAAAAACCTTGAAATTGTGGAAATTTTTTTTGACATGGAGAAGTTTTGCCTATTTTTTACAGTTTATGTGATGAATTCTAGAGATCTGAAGATATTAATACTCTCTAATGTTTCTTATCCTTCTTTCTGAGGTTATGTAGGTAACCTTAATACTCTTCACTGCTTCCCTTTTTTCAAAGTAAATGTATAATGTAGCATAATATGGACACTGAGGCAAAGGGAAAAAAAAAACCAAAAACCTACTTCTTGTATCGGGTGAAAACTAGGAGGGTTTCCTCCTGAGATTTGAATGTGATATAAAAAACTTCTTACTCAGCTTTACTAATTATAATTTGCACAAGACAAATTAAATCAAGTGCGGTTAAATTCAGCATGTAATCAGATATTGTCACAGTGAGCAGAAGGGCACAAGGAAATGTGTCACTGTGAAGGTCAGGCCATTGAGTGGAGCCAGGAGCAAATGGGTGACAGCTCCACCTTTGCTCCCAGAGTAGCTGAGACCTGCCCTGGTCACAGCACTGGTGGGTTGGCAGAACCCAGCCTGGGGTGTGTGGGATGTGAGATACCTAGAGAATATGTATGGTGGAATCTCAGATATTTCCAAAGTTTTAGTTTCATTCAAGTTTAGACTTCAATGAACTCTTTCAAGATTTCGGTTTTTAACTCAGATGCCTAAAATCTGATCACCATCAATACTGCAATCTGTGGATCCAATCTCAGATCAAAATTCCTCAGAATCTATGTCAAGGGTTTGAAAGAATATCTTTCCTATAGTGTGTTTTTTTATCTGGATTCAGTATGTGTGCATTACACCTACCTAACATCTTTTTAAATGAGGCCTGCGTGTTTTAGTCCTGCTGTTGGGCATGCAGGTGATTGATAAATTACTCATTTTATTTATCACTCTGATGCATCTGTGAATGGTCAAGTGACCCCCTCATGAAAACTGTTGGCAAATTTGGAAAGTTTCTGGATTGATAATTTCAGTGAATGAATTACCTGTAAATGAATGCTGAAAAAGTCAATCTTTCTCACCATTTAAAAGAAAGACTATTCTATGACAAAGACTGTGCAGCACCTTTAATGCTCCTTTATGTTATTTCCTGTAATCTTCACCTTCATCTTTTCATTTCAATTATTAGTCTCAGTGGAATCTTGAGAAAAGCCCTTTACAGAAATCTGATGAAAAAGGCTTATCATAAATTATAGTGCAGACCTGGAAGGTTTTAATTAGTGTATGAAATTTAATATTCTGACAAAGCAGTTATTTAATCAAATTATGTTTGGGGAAAAAAATTTTAACACGAGTGACTCATTTGTTCATATTTTGGGTAATATATTGACATATTTCTTGATTGAATATTATTTTACTGTTTTATTTTTAATTTTAATAATTTGATTTTTAAAATATCTTGATTCTATGTCCAGTTTTCATGTTTGAAATGTGTGTTCTAACCAATTTCCTCCAGCCCATGTTTAGGCACTGTAATTGCATGCATACACTGTAATTATAATTGCAACTGGTTTACTATATTGCCTAAAATTTTGTTCACTTTAAGGACAAGTGATAAATCAGTATTTTTACACATGGGTACTGAAGGGAAGAAAGAAGTTATTAGCAGCTAAGCCCCTTATTTTATATATGTAATTTCCCTTACGTAAAATCACAAATCTGTAACAACAGAGATAGTAACAGTTGACATTCCTTCTTTTTTTTTTCCTTGTTTGCAGGCTTTTATTCCCTGATGTTATCCTCTTTAAAAATAGATGTAATTTTTAATGTGTGGTAGGCCATATTTAGCTTTCTTTTCTGAGGAGTCTATTATGCCTTAAACTGCATGTCAGACTGTATAAAGGATTAAATCTAAAACTGCCTGGATTATTTGTCATAGAATTTTTTAAGATGGGTTTAAACCTTAATTACCCCAAAGGTATTAGAGTGAACTTTTTAAATACACTTCTTTATCCAAGGGGATACAAAGAATATTTTTACTTATTAAAATGGACGTTTTGCCAACACTTAATGAAATGCCTTTTTAGCATTTGTAGGCATTTACATTAGTTTTTTTTGGTCTGCCTACAGAGTGAAATGGACCAATATTATTAATATTTTTATTGCTTTATGCTAAACAAAGGAACTCCCAGTTTTTTCACTAATGTGAATGTACATGACTAATATGATTTTAAAATGTTCACCAAATTTCTATCTGTAATTCTAAGACCTTTATTTAAACTGAAGAGTCAAGATCAGACTTATATTTGCTGCATGGTTTGGTATCTTCCTGATTTTGATTTCTTTCTCTACCTCCTACCTGCAAACTAAAAGAATCCTCACTACTTGCAGATTTTCTACTATATAGAGCTGCTTTTTTACATTGGCTAACTTTGGGTGCTTTAGCACTTTTTTGGTAAAATGCTTAGAAGTCCTGGGAAGTGTCCTGTTTTAAAACAAAATCCAAATAAACATATTTGGCTGTAATTTCAGATTTTAAAACATGTAATTGTAATTATTTAGTAATGTATGTTTACAATATAATCTGCTACAACAGTTTTAAATTTGTTTCCGGGGGTTTACTACAGAAGATCTTTGAGTTGTGGAAACCTTTAACTGATGCTCTTTTCTTTTCTTTTCTGAGGGAGTTAATTGTTTTCTAGTGTCTCTGTAATGGCTAAAAGTGTAATTTTTTTTTTACTTTAACATTTTACCTGCAATTGTGGAAACTGTGATATCTGTCAAAATTAATACATTATATTAATTTCTTACAGTATGAAAAGCTGCGGAAAGCCAATGTTTTCCCATGCTTTTCTTCTCTAGAAACAGAGATTATAGAGACTATCAACTTCAGATTTTGTGTAGTGAAATTTAAGAATTTATTAATAGTACCCAATGTGTAATGTTTCCCATTGGAATTCTTTCATATGCCTAGCAAGGAAAACAGAGAACTATTGAAATGAGAAGCAATGTAAAGACAGTGGAATAATTTCACCTCAGCAGATAATACTATCAATGAAAGCATGGAAGAAAAATTGAGATTAGGAAATAAATAAAATAGTAAGAGTCAAAAATAAAATATTTATGACCTGGTCCTTAATGGCTTTCCTTATGTCCTTCTCAGATACTAAAACTTTTTGCTTTGAAAGGGGAATTAAAGATGGTTTTCACCATCATATACTGATACTACACTACAGTTTTTGCTTTATGCATATGGTCTTCCAAAGTCATTCTTTTATACGTTCAGCTTCAGGACTGCCTTACCAAATCCCTTCACTGGTGAACAGAAGTAATAGTGGGTCTTTACCCCTATTTTGCACAGAATTACTGGATAAAGAACAAAAATAAATATCTAGGATATTTACACTGTACCTTCAGTTTGCTGACCAAGTTTGAGTATTACTTGGCAGTAATGTACAGCAGTGGGAAGATTCAAATTCTTTGTGTCAAGAAGTTAATAAATAACTAAACTACTCGCTTGAGAGCCAGCAACAAAGCAATTTGTTCTTGCCAACCAGAAGTGGTTAAATGATGAAAAATTGTCCTCTAAAGATCTGAGTGATCCATGAATCTAATTTGTGAACCATACAGCATTCAGTGTGTTGTAGCAGTGAGTATCTCATATTTTCTATATTAAGAGTAGTGAGATATGTCCAATGTCAGTGTCAGTTTATTCATTTTATAGGTAATATCTCCAGGCAGGGTAATGGACAACAAGATATGAATAACCTTACAAAAAATATCTAACTCATTTGGGCAGGGAGTGTTTATTTTCATTAACCTGTAAATATATCATGTTCCTGAAATGTTATTCTAAAAGGTGATTTTAAAAATACTGTTCAGTCCAGTAGAGATAAATAGTAAAGCTATTGCAGCTTTGAAAAATTTAAACAAATAAATAAAAATATAAAAGTCAAAGAAAATATAATTGTGAAACTAAAGATTAATTTTGTTTAAGTAGACAAACAGAGTTGTGTCTGTTGATGACAGTGTTAAAAATCCTATACAATAATGATTTGATAGCAGGATAAACAAGAGCAATGGAGAGGGGGCTCAGGAAATAAACTCATATCTAGAAGAGAGTCAATACAAGAGAATGCCTAATAGAAATTGTATTTCATGAAAATGTTCCTTTTAAGAACAAAAACAGTAAACAAAACCAATATGGCTAGTTAATAATTTCTATATTGCTTTTTCTGCTCTCATTTTTACTGAACAAAACCTTCTAAGGATGAGATTGCAAGGAAACTGCTCTAATGCAGCCTGACATACAGAGTTGCAGTGAACAAAATGTCCAATTTTTATTTTTATTTTTTTTTAACTAAATAAATCACCTTGTGATGAAAACATGTGTGTTATGATGTCTGGCTAGTACCACTCAGAGCTGCATCCTTTGCAGTTTCAAATGTTGCTTGCTAAAGAATCAGAGGGACCTTTGAACCAATCACATTGTTGACAGAACAGTTATTTTGTACATAGCTATTCACAAAGTGAAGAGGAAGCAAATAAAATAGAACCTTTGCCTCTTCTGACTTACTCAAAGGCTTCCACAGGCATTATATAGTCTTTTCCTTGCAGCAATCAAGTGAATAGGCAATTAGCTTCAGTCTTTAATGATGAAAAGAATTTCCTCCTGTGTCTGTAATGCCTTGAGGTCTAGCTTTGATATCCAGATAGAGATACACAACCAACTGACCTATGGATAGAAGAATGTCTTGATGGAAAAGTGGAAAAATTCATTTTGAGGGAAGAAGGATGAATTCATGTTAATAGCAATTACCTAAAAAGTGGCATTTAGGTCATCTGTAATATATTTCATGTTTGACTCTCTAAAAGGTCACAAAGGAGAATAAATGATGTCATTATTTATGGAGTGAGTAAAATGATCATTTTTAAAGATGAACTGCATCCCCTTGTAATACATGTCATACTTTTTAGTGAAAGTAAAAATTGTTGGCTTATCCACTTGAAAAATTGTTACTGAAAGCATTCTTTCCTGTTGGTTTTTATAAAAGAAAACACTTTTTTGTAATCAACTTTTTATTTAGATGCATAAAAGGTATTACCATAAACAGAACTGAAAAAATAAAATAAGATAATTTTCAGAGCCCAACAGCAATCACCTATTTTAAGCACACTGCTGGATATGAAGAAATATAACTTCTCCTTTTCTATAGTTATTCAAAATCAGTAAAGGTAATTAAGACTGCATTCATACATGTCTCTATTTCATACAGAAATGCATTTAAAATTGATTTTATTCAAAAATCTTTGGGCACATTGCAGCAATTTATTTTGTGGAAAGCTATCCCAGTGAACCTAAATCTTCAAGGCTTTTAAATGGTTCAGTAATATTTAAGCAAGGAAAAAAAAAAAAAAAAAAAGCCCCTGTGTTCCATAGGACATACCACAATTTTCAGCAAGCTATACAAGTTATCACTGAATGAAATTTCTGACTGACTTTAGAGTGGGAATGAGCAATCTTCTCTTTCTATGCTTTGCTTGAATTACATGGTACAGTGTTTCCACAGAGCTGCCAGGGTCTGCTGTACACTCCAACAGCCAGCCTCTCCTGTGATGTATTTTCACAGATTTTATTTTCACAGTGGGAGGTGAATAAAACAATAAACATGTGTACAGCAAATACTCACCCCACTTAGCCAAGCCCGTGCCTCGCTGTATCTGCTGCCTGCTGGATGTCATGGTGCATAAATCCCCTAATTGCAGAGTGAAAGTCACATGTCTGTGACAGAAACAGCTTATGGGAGCCTTTTATGAGCTCTGGAGTTTGTCCAATGTTATCTGTACTTTTCTAGCTGTGTTTTGAGTGACTTATGCAGCCTCCCACAGAAGAAGCATTAAATGAATGAAGTTAAGCACGAGCATGGGAAATTGTGCATGCAACAGAGAGCAAGCAAAGATCAGAGTCTGTCATGTTTCAAAGAGAATACATAAAGACCTGGTGGTTTAGTTCTAAATGTATCTTGTAGTACTAGAAATTATTGCTACATAGATTTATTCTCTACTTTCAAATTAACAGAATTGCTTTTCTTTCTCTTACAGAATAATGATATAATCTATTACAATGCAAAAGACGATCAGAATGATGTAAGTAATATGTTTCATTTAATTTCATTGCCTGTAATCTCAGAAAATTAGGAGAGTGAAAATATTAATGAAACTCTAAGACTAGAATTTAAAGATTGGGCAGAAGCAAAAAAAGCAAGAAACTTAAAAATGTCTTGAAAAGTTTCTTCAAGAGCCAGACAATATTTCATGTTTTAATTCTCAAAGTCTGTCTCCTTTCATAAAGTTTGAACTACTGGTCAGGCAGAAAATGTGCTGGGACAGTGAAGATCCTGTCAGTATAATTCACTTTTTGAAACATAATAAATCATAATTATAGGATTGGTGAATCCTATAATATAATGTAAATAATTCAGTTCACTCTGTAGAAACCATTTTCTGGCCTTATTTTCCAAGACCATATGATGTTGTTCTGTATTCTTTGTAATAAATCTTTTACATGAGGAGAAAGATGTGAAATGTTACTGAATAATTGTTTTCATTCAATTTGTGATCATTTATGTGACTGTAATAAGATTTGGGAAAATTGAAAATCCAATCACAAGATTTAGCCTAAATGTATGATACTTCAGTTCCTGATTTACTAAGGGTTGAAGTCTCCTGTCTGCCATTAACTGTTAAAAATCTTAATGTGTTCTGAAGACAATACAAGTTATCCTCACCTTCACTAGAGATAATACAACTGCTTGTCTTCATTATAGATTTCATTTAGAAGACCATAAAAAAATGTTGTAAATGTATTAATCAGAATTGCTAGCATGCTTCATTTGCACTTTTTAATCAAGTATACTTTAGAGATTGATAGCATCACTATTTAATGGATTCTTCTGCTGTAAGGCAATTAAAGAAGGTACATAGATCATGTCAAGCAGAACTATTTTGTATGGTAATATAGACTTATGAGTACTTTGTTTCAGATACCACAAGCTACTGTCCTGAGTTTTAAAGTTTGCATTATTTAAGTAAAATTCATTAGAAATAAACTAATTTTGAAATATATTATTCTGTTCTCATTAAATTCACTGGTTGGCAGGTGCTAATCTTCTCTGGAAACAGAATTACAAAGCTTAAATATTGGATTTTTAATCTAAATATACCAGATAGTAATGGTAGATTGTGGTGTGAAGTAAAAACTGTGGTGTATTTGTTATGATTAGTAGTACTGGGAAAGGTCTTCAGATGACTTCTTCTACAACCAAAATACAAGTCTGTTAGGCAAGGCAGGAAAGGAAATACTGTTTCAGAGTTTAGTCTTTGTGGTTTTTTTATTTTCTTCAGGACATTTATTTCCCTTCAAGAAAAAAGTATGCACACACTAAAACAAACAAAGTGTTTTAGACCAGATATACTGTTTTATTTCTGTTTTGGTTTTCTTTCTTTTTTATGTCTTTTTGAACATTCATTAGAATGAAGTTAGTAATAATGTTTATGGTTGTGAAGTGATAAAGATACAATGTTCAGTGATCTGATAGTGGTTTTTTTTGAGAAGTGCTTCACCTATCTCAACTATGTATGTAAAAACCACAGATTCTTCCCTTCTCCTGCCTGAAAAAAATGCTTGAGACAGCTTTTTTTCTTTAAATATTTATAAATTTATTAGAATCATCTCTGAAGCACTGGTTAGTAAAACTGTGTTTGCAATCCATTCCTTTCTGTCTCTAACAAGTCCACACTTTTTTTCCTCTTCCATGCTGTGAGCCTTCATTTATTCACAGGAAATGATATTATATTTATCTTTGAGTACAATCAAGAATAATTAGTAGTATAAATTAATTTATTAAAATTAGGCATCTAAACTAATCACTGTGGGTATCTTTAGGGAGCTGTTCAGTTGTTTTTGAGACAGATGTCTAAGGTTATCTGAAATGAATCAATTTTAGGTGTGTGTTTCTCTGTGTACAGGTCCCTGTAACAGATCCTTTTAGATTTTAACTTTTGGATGCTGAAGAATTAGAAGAAATTAATCTCACAGGTCTTGCCTGCCAGATTTTATTTGTCTCCACTCATCTTTTGAATATTACAGCCTTTTCAGAAGAGCAGTCCTCTTAAATTCTGCGTATGTTTCTGGTGTATGTTTATATGCTGCAGGACAGTTTTCTTTCCTTCTTCCCATTCCCATACCACATTCAGGAGATCCCTCTCTCATTTTTCATCTGCTGTCTATATTGGCCTTTTCCATTCTAATGACTGGGCCTGTTTGTACTTAAAAAAAAAAAAAAAAAAGAAGCACGTGAAGGCCAATCATTCTCTGGCCTTTGGATTTCTCAGTCTCTCAGATAAAACAATCAATTTGTAACCCTGTAGTCCATCAATCAGTAATAGACCTTTTGTACTCTTTATCTTACAACAGCAATTATATTCTGCTTGCTTGTTTCCCTTCCCCCCCAGCACTCCATGTAATGTGTGAGCACTTGATGATAATTAATGAGTTTTATCCTCACAACAAGGTGGGAGGTATTATATTTCCATGTTTTATATCTTATAGGAAGATAATGGCCAAACTTGTAATTTAGAATATTTCTCTCAGGTTTTCATTCACTGTCCTTTTCCCAAGAACCCTTTCAGTTTGATATATTGCAGCCTGTTTGTGCACTTTAATTTGCAGGTGTCAACAGCTTGTTGTATTTGGACAAATGCTGCAGTGCTTTTATTGGACAACTGAGTAGTCCTACATTAAGCTGCTCTTTCCCATTAGTTTTCATATTGCTTTGCCTGTTTTCTCATCTTTTCCTTTGTTCCTCTACCTTATTTATAGTAATTTTGCTTCACTGCCCAATTCTTTCCTCTTCTTTATTTTGGTCTCCATTTTATTTCCAGTGACTCTATGTCTAGTTTATTCCTAAAGTTATATTTATTTTTCTGGTCTCTTGTAATCAAGTAATTCACAAAAACTCGACTGTACACTGAATTGCTCAATTGCTTAATTTTCATATATCCTGAATTCCTTTCCTAAAGTTTCTTTCATCTCCTCTTTGCATCTTGCTCCTTTACCAGATTTTTTAGCATAATTTCTTGTCGTGGTTTTATAAACTTGTTCCTGGACAAGCTACAACAGCCTAAGGAAATGATTTTTCAATTATTTGATGGAAAGAACTAAGTAAAACAAATAAAGAAATGTCTCTAACATGAAACCAGCCACACATCATTGGAAGTCTCCAGTTTCCCTGTAATCCTTGGGCATTAATTGGGAGCAGCCAGTTGCATGTCCTGGCAGGAGCTGTGTCCCTGGTTAGCACAAGTGATTTATTAGACATTGCCTTCATGCAGCCTCATACTGGCTAGCAGTCATGACTAACAGAGCTGTGCTCCTTGTGCAATTATTGATCACATACTAAGTGATAGTAGCACATTTTCTTTTCTTTTACTGAACTAACATGGAGGCTCTAAAATTATGGGTCCCTTTAGACAGTAAGTATCTGCACAAAGTGTGAATTCAGAATGTGACTGGGAGTCAATGTGTGGGTTATACTAGAGGAAAAAATCTGCAACATGTCTATGGTTCATTTTAAAACAAATACAAATTTGTACAAAACCAAATTTTTATTACTTTATAATAAAGAAGGAAGAAATATTTTAAAACAATAAGCTGTCTGTGCCATATGATTTAGGAATTTTTTCTAATTCAGTGATGCCTTGTTATTTTGGAATGATTTGTGAAACATTAACTCTCTGAGATTAAACTGCAGCATAAATGCAGCTATCAAGTTGGGGCTTTATAAATACTGATAAAAAATTATATCTACATCAAATTGAAAACTATTGTAAAAATATGAAAGGATAATTAGTTTTAAATGTAAATTCTTTAGAAAAATCATGGTGTGTTTTAACAAACATTTTAGAAAACAAAATAATTTCCATGCCTCAACTTTTTTTTTTTTTTTCTTTAAATATGGAGTGAAGAATAAATACTGGGCAGAAGTAAGCAGAGACCAGAATGGTTATCTAAAAGGCATGCTCCTTGTGGGTCTGCTTCTTCCCAAGAAGAGACATAGAGGTTTAAAAGGCATTGACAGTGGCTTTGGAAGATTAGTGAGTCTCTGCTTATAGCCTTCCACAAGTCTTGCCTTTTCTACTGCTTTATGATATCAAGGTTGAAAAATCTGCTTATATGTGCACCTATGATTAATTTAGTAAAAAGAAGTCTGTTAATGAAATATCCAAGGTTTACTTGTAAACAAGCCTGAACCTACTGTGGATTTGATCAGAGAAATGCTGGTTGGTTTGTTTGGTTTTTTTCCCTCCAGCCACAAGAATTCAGGCATTTCCTGGCTTTTCTCCTTATAAAATGCTTTGAAAATGGCAGAATAATTTAATAATTTAAGTGTAATATTTTGTGTATTTTATAGCTGGACATTAGAAAATAAAAGTATTTTATGTATGCCAGTGTTCCAGGAGCTGTGTGTTGGTTCAGGTGGAGCCCTTGAGGGGGAGATGGCATCTGAATATGGTCAGTTTGGAAGAAGATCCAAACTGATCCAAACTGTTTTGGAAGGAGCTGAGGCAGGGCAGATGGGGACTCCAGTGATCCAGTCTCAAAGCTGACAGGTATAAAAAGACTTCTAGAGACTGAAAGGGTGATGCCAGATTTCTGCAGCTGCCAGTTGCTGAATTGGAAAGTGGGAGTGATTGTAGTGACTGGCCCTGACACTCCACAGAGAGCGGGGACAGGGACTACTTTTGCATGTCATCCAACAGATACAGATTTTCTCTGTATTTTCAAGGTTTTTAAGCCTGATTCTGATAAGACAGAACCTTTATAAAGTCCCTTTTATGTGCATATGTAAGAATAGTTCTGTCTCCATGCTTTCACTGTGTCTGGATGCCAGCATGCAAATAACCAAATCAATATCCTACCATCTGGGTTTAGCTAACAGTGGACTTCAAAGCATCATTATTTTTCTGAGCTAAAGCTATTAACTTTCCAATATTTCATAGACAGTGAAGGATAGGCATTTCCAACAACAAATTAGTCTCAATTTAGGATGAGCTTAAATGCTAAAGCTGTAGAGGATCTAATTTCCTTTTGCAATAGGGCAGCCCAGCAAGAGTAACCAACTAAATTCCTTAGCTGCCTTAGGTCTCTTATTCTCTCTGCTTTCATTGTATGACAAACAATATGGTTTGACACTGCAGTCACAGTTATGGTGTGTTGTATTTCTTTTCATCTTCTCTTTGTCCTTTACTGCTTCAATACTGAAGAAATTTTTCAAATGAGTCATAAAGAATTTATGCTATTCTCATTTATGATGAGTAAATGAACAAAGTCTATGTCACAGAGATTGGAAAATCAAGTTAGATAACACTACAGTAACTATGATTTGCACGGCCCTGCAAGAAGGTTCCAACAAGTAAGTGTTGTACATACAGCATATCTCTTTACAGCTTATTTTTATGATTGCTAGTTTTCATGTGTGTAAATTGCAGCTATTTCTAGATTTAATTTCTTCCCTGTCTGAACCTACTATGGTTTTTGACCAGGCCAAGATATTGCATATATCATATTAATACTTATACATATTTACATAGTTCTCATATTTTCTGTTTGTCATATCTCTTGATGGTATGTGGTAGAATTAGGCATGTGAAAATTTCACTGGAAAATATAATTTCCTGCTTGTTCTAGAAAAAATTTGGTATATTCTTAGAGAATGATGATACTAAAATGGGCTATGTGACTAAATTTGTAAATAGATTGAAATATTAATTGGGTAATGTTTGATGGAGATATTTTGAATTTGAGTTTTTTGAGAACTTGGGCTGCCTTTGTGCCAAGTACTCTGATTCTTAGCGATATGGCATGGATTCTGTTGAGTTTTTGTTTGTTTTGTTTCCTCATTGTAATGGGTATTAGCTGCACAGACAAATGCCTTATTCTAGCCCGTTTTTTTTTTATTTTT
>VZRH01000397.1:321026-335687 GCA_013397555.1 Urocynchramus pylzowi | reverse complement strand
GTTTTTTTTTTTTTTTTTTTTTAAAAAGACAGAGGACACATTTCAACAGGGTAGTTTGCTCTTAAATTGACCTAGACCATGAGAGGGAAAGAAATTTGTGCTAGTATAAATTATATCTTTTATAATGAAAGACTCTCAGAGTAGGACTGTTGATGGACCCATATAAGTAACATTTTGATAACCTTAGAGAACTTTCATTAGAACACAAATTTCTAATCTGTTGTAAATGTCATACTTTTCAACTATATTTTCATTTTAATTATATATATATATATATATATATTGAAAACGAACCAATATCTTTTGGTGCTGGAATGTATTGCTTGAAATTAATACTTAAAGTCTATAATAAACCTAACATTTTATGAAATGAGGATGGAAAACTTGATATATTCATATAGACTCCCTTACTCATTCCATTTTTCAAAAGAACTTCCTAGTTGTACTTTTTGGTTGATGAGAGTATTCCAAGCCTCTTTCCTGTGCTTCTTAAATATGCAACATATTAAAAAAAATTATAACTTACTGTTTTCTAGATAGCATACAACATACTTTACTACATATTTAGAAATAGTTTAATTTGAATGAACATGTTTTAAAATGAACTGTCATGAAAAGGTAGATCCATATTTTATCTTTTTTTTTTTAATGTATCAATTTACTTGCACTACAAAATGTTGTTTCTTGTGCATTGTGATGTATAATAAAAATAGTATTTATGGCCAAAATTCACACTTCTTTCTGTAGTGAAGGTTCTGTTATAGAAATTAATTCTGTTACAAGACAATGCATAGAATTTTATCTTTCATCTCTTGTTCATCATTATTTATATACAAGAAAACTTACCAATTTTTAGTAATTTCATGGTATTTCGACCTCCGGATTTTTTAGGAAAATTTGAGTGTTCTTGCTGAACTCATTTCTTCTCACATCAGGAATCCTGTGTTATCTGACAGAGTGATTTGGATGCCACTCTTTGGAAATCATTGGAACTGATAGTGAGGGCATGATTGACTTTGTCTGCTTCAGTACCAAGACTTTTTTGCATTGTTTAAAGGGGAATGTGTTCCTTTTACCAAGTATAACTTGGAAACTTTCAGTTCTTTCCATTTCAAGGTCTTACAGGTAAGCTTGAGTACAGACCACAGGGGAAAAAAGGCATTCCTTTGAGCTTCTATTGCAATTATAGTGATCTATTACCACAGGAAGCAGGGGTTCTTCTTTTTTTTTTCCTTTTCTTTTTTTTCCCTAGTATTACGATTAAAAAAGCAGGTGTCAGGTTTATGTTCCTTTATTCAAATCTGTGCAAGTCTTCCCTTCTCCCAAATGAATATATTTTCAAGCTTGAAATGAAAAATACATGATAATGAAATAAATGACTGCCCCAAAGCTATCTCCTACCTATCTGTGAAACAGAGTTATGAAATAATAATGGCAAGAGTGATAACTGTAGTTGCAAGTGTCCTAAAAAAGATGAGACTGTTCTTAATATGGAGAGTCCTACCTTGAAGGCAAATTTGCACAAAAGAGCTGTGCTTGAAGTCTCCCCATGGAGGCTGAGTTTATGCCACATCAAAGATCAGAATTCAGCCCTAAAGCTGGTGATTCATCAGTTTAATGGAAGATTTCTTGCTTCAGGATATTTCTTACTGATATCAAAAGCATGAGTTATAACAATTGCAGTGAATGCAGCATGATTGTTTATTGGTAAATAAAAGCAGGACCAAAAGCTGAACTTGTCATAGGATGTTTATAGCATTTGAGGCAGTGATTTTTAGCAAGAACTTTGTTGCCTGATTACAGATCCCAATGTTGTATGAGTGTTCTGATGTGTTGCTTTGAAATGTGTGGGTCACATTCAGACTTCTGAGTTGTACAAAACAGATTTTTTGACTCAATCTGATGTTTTCATATGACTGATTGATGTTGAGGTTGAGGTTGAGGTAGGCTTTGAAGGTTGATGTAGGCTTCGAAAATCGTGAGTCAGATCAAGAATCCTGAAAAGGACCACTTACAATACTTATATATTCAAAGGGAGTTCTCTGTGGTGATGTGGTGTGTAGTGGAGTGTAGGTGATGAAATGCAGGTCCTGTTTCTGCCCTGCCCCTGACTGCAAATAGGAGCATTTCTGAACCAGCTGCTGCAATCTGCAAAGGGTCAGATCACATTCCCATGCCTTTCCACATAGCTATTCTCAACATGTTCTGTTCCTTTTGATTTTTTTGGAGAATAAGTGGGGGAAAAAAAAAAAATTGAAGAACACAATCATATCTATTATCATCAAGAGAGCTGAAATCTTCCTGAGTTTTTAGTGTTGGTGTGTAAAACAGTGTGTTAATGGTATTATTGCAGCTCTCTTTATGGTGTGTATTGAAAATAAATTTTAATCCAGTGGGAAATCACATTGTCCAGATCTAAAAACTTTGGAACTCCAACTTCAGCTGGCCTTTTACATAAGTATTTTAATTTGCTGACTTCTTAAAAACTCTTTCAAAATCTACAGATTGACCTGTGTCTTCTTCCTTTTGGTTGTACTTTCTTTTCCTTTGTTTTTTTTTTTTTTTTTTTTTTCTGTTTGCTTTCTTCTGACATGCTTCTTTACTTGGGCAGATTATTTTTCTTAAACTTCCTTAGTTCCTGTGAATGAAATTCTTCTACATTATTGCACAGTTAGAATTTCACCATACTAGAATTTTTAAAATTCATATAAATAGTCTTACACAGTGTTATGGCATTTTACTTAAATTGTGGTATGGTGTTTAGTCTGCAGGGAAAGTTTGTGGTCCATAGCTCAGTGCATGGTTTAGTGTTACCTACTGCCTTTGTCTACCTAGATACAGCTGTCATTTTATTAGTGAAAAGCTGCATTAAATTTTTGTGACCATGAATTAGCCTGCGATGTTTATGTAGTGTTTTAAGCCCCATTATGGAGGAAAAAATAGATTAGGAGGCTTTCTGGAGGTCATGTAGTCCAACCTTCTCAAAGCAGGTTTATGCTGTTATTTATGTTGTTATTGATACAGAAGATGGTAAACATTAAGAAGAAAGAGCAATAACAAATTAGCATGCTGTAGGATGTACAAAATCTGCACCTAGCCAGTCTGACTGAAGATGAGAATGAACTGTGAAACAGGATCAGTTGATGGCTTAGCAAAGCATGGCGAAGAAAACTGCATCACATGAAAAAAAATCTAATTAATTTAATGTTCACATTCAGTTGGTATTATAACTAATTCCCAATGGAGCATTAAGATGATTTAACAGTTCTCATTCTCCAGGGATACGATCTTTAATCAGATGTGGGGATAGTAAAAGGTAGACAGAGTAATTTATTCCAATAAGAGAAGAACAGTTCCTAGTTTGAAATTTAATTGGGTGATGTATGAAAAATCTAAATTCTCTAGAGTGAATTTTGGTCTTGAAATTTAGATGACTAAGTATTTTACAGGACTTTTGTCAACAATGGATATTTTTATTTTATTTTATTACATATGTTTGAGTACACTCATGGGATGTGGAAGATCAGTGAAGGAGGCTATGAAATTTAAGGGATTTTTTTGTTTGTTTGTTTAATAATTAACTGTTTTTTTTCTGAACTCTTAGAAGCATTTCAATCAGTTAAAGAGAGATTTGCTTTTCTTCTAATATGATCCTGTATTCCCACAGTTGTCTAATGATATTATTTTATCCAGTCAAGCCACTGTTACAGTCAATGCTGACTTAGGCAGATCTGTGCAGCTCCTGATTATTTAAGGGCAGGCAGGAAGATCACTCTTAGTGAACACCTTGGTCACTGAGTTTTCCCAGACCATCACCTCATGTAGAAGAGGACCAGGGTGGGACATTCAGGTAGGATTACACGTCATGATTCCCAATCTCATGACCAGGATATGTAACGCAGGAGGGACATGGAGATGCTGCCTGAACCTTCAGGAGCAGAAGGGATGGAGTTAGGGACCACTGAGGCTAGTCAGACACATGTGTGTCCATGGGAGCAGATGAGATGGATCCAGGGGTGCTGATGATTATAAGGCAGCTTTCCATCATCCCTGAAACACTGTGGGGGTTGGAAAGGTTTTCAATGACCTAGGGGTGGGGAAGTCACATTTATCTTTAGGAAGATAAATAAGTCTTACATTTCTTATGTGCTTAAATATTTAAATACACATTTCATTTTACCTGTCATTGTAGCTTAAGAGAAAATAGGACAGGACAGAAATTAATTTTTGCATACTGATATTACTACAGCAGACTGTGTAGATTTGTAGTGAAGGTCACATATAATCTGTAATAGTTAAAAAAAAAATCACTAATTCCTTTGTTACTATCTTTTACTTTTAAAGGTTTGGGGTTTTTTTAGCTTATTGAAAAATATTACCTTATAAATGTTCATTTTTGTCAGAAATTAAGAAAATTATAGAAATATGTAATTACCTGAATTATGGTATATAAGACATCCTCATAGATGTTATGTCAATTCTTTTAAACAGAAGAGGACTTCCAGAAGCTTGGATTTCTATTTTGAAAATCTTTCCATCTGAAGAAATTGGGAAAATCCAGATGTTTTCACCTGTTTATCTAGAACACAATTCATTGAAATGCTATAATATTTTCACAGAATCATAGAATAGTTTTGATTGGAAGGAAAGTTTAAAGTTCATCTGCTCCAAGCCTGTGCAATAAGCAGGGACATCATCAACTAGATCAGGTTGCTTAGAGACCAAACCACCTGAATTCTGAATGTTTCCATAGATGGAGGCATCTACCACTTCTCTGGGCAACCTTTCCCAGTGTTTTACCACCCTCTTCTCTCAAAACTTCTTTATATCATGTCTGAATCTACCCTCTTTTAGTTGTAAACTATTACCCTTTGTCTTGTATCAAGAGACCCTGCCAAAAAAATCTGTTCCCAAACTTCCAGGTCTTTACATTTTATCAATTAATTTCAAGGATCCATTTATTCATGAAACCAAATTCATGATGCATTGAATTCTGTGAATAGGTCAAAATACAAATAAAAAGAAAACACCCTTATGTTTGTGATATAGTGTTTGTGTCATATAGTCTTGTATACAGTAGACCAGGACAAGCCTGTAAGCTGCTGTATAGAAATTACCATAGATAAAAGATAGCTGCATTATAAAATTAGCCTAAGAGGCAAACAAATACTTTTAAATTATTTTTATCATGTATTTGGTACATACTGACATTACTCAGTTGGCAGAATGCTGAAAATTAAATTACTTTTATAAGAGAATTTATCTTTTTAAAATATCAATACTCAATCCAGAGTTCCATTTGTTTTATCATTGGCTTACAGTAACTAACTGATCCATTAAAATCATATGGAAACATTGAAAACACAGAAAGCAACTCTTATCTGTATTAAATATAATGGCCCTTGAGAATGACACACTGACAGATGCAAATCTAAATTATTTTCTTACTAAATTCCCTCCTAGTTCCCTTTCTGAAGCTACCCAGACCCTACTTATATTTGAAAAAATATATATAGTTTCTTATGTTTATATACATGAATATGCGTATGTCTATAGTCTTATGTTTAACACCTCCCTGTTGTATAACAGAAAAAATATTTTGGTTCTTCTGAGCCAACTGCTTTCTTGTTTTATTTGTAAGACATTTAATTGTTTTGTCCCTAATAGTAGGCAGAAGGATGTCACTTAAAATCATCATGTTGCAAAGGGAAGACCAGAGCCCCCCACTGACACAGAGTGAAAACAAAATAAACTCTTCACAGTTCTGTCACAACCACCTGAATGCACTTGGCAGTCTTCCCACAGCTGGAAAACCACAGCTAGTGAAAAGGAAATAAAAAATGTTATCAGAAGGCATTACATTATCTAAAATGCAGTAAAAGTGCTGTGGCTATTAGAAATGCATTCCTAGCTGCTCTTCAAAATTAACTCCTAATCCTCAGAAGAGCTGTCCCCAGCCCTTGCTTGCTGCGGGCATTTGCTGAGCTGTGTGCTTCAAGCAATGTTCCATTTTACTCTCTCTGTTAGATCCAGCTTTAACTTTTTAATGGGGCCACAAGCATATTCAGAGGGGTTGTGTATGTAGTTCTACTGGATTATTTTCCTCAGGGAGGAAAAAAAAAAAAAAACAGGAAAACAGCAAAACTAACTAAAACAGAAAAAGAATAAAAGAGTACAGAACTGAGCATAGGAGAAAGTCTGTGCTTATTTTGCATGTGACAGTTTAATTTGTACAGAGTAGATCTGGGAGGTAATTAAAAGAAGTGACCCTCAATTGTTTAAAAATTTACATTTAGAATTTTCAGCAGATATTCAGAATAAAAACCAGGCTGAAACCTAGAGGTGAAAATATACAACTTTCCGAGTTCTGCAAGGTAAGACAGGAAGGAATCACTAAGGAAGAAATTTGGGTATTTATTATTTACAACAATTATAATTCCATATCTACATTCATTTTTTAAAATGGTGGTGGTAGGGAGAGTGAAGTTTTGTGCAGAATACAGTCCCTGGATATGAAAGCAATGGAAAATACTAGCAATCAATTCCTTTCTGTTTTACATAAATATGAAAGCAGGCAGGTGTCATTGTTGATGGCTGAATATCAGTTCAGGAACTGAAAGAAATTTACTTTTGTTCTTTCATCATGATGCTAAATCTGTTGTGAAGCTTGAGCAACTTCTACATTGTTCCTGAAAAGAATCAGCTTTCAGAAAACAACTGAAGATTGCTTCACTTTGGTGATAAGTTTTTTGTTTTGCCTATGTTTGTTGGTTTTTTTAATGTTTTGGGTTTGTTTTTTTTGTTGTTGTTGTTGTTTTTTTGTTTTTTGTTTTTTTTTTTTTTTTTTTTTTTGGTTTTTTTTTTTTTTTTTTTTTTTGGTTTTTTTTTTTTTTTTTTTTTTTGGTTTTTTTTTTTTTTTTTTTTTTTGGTTTTTTTTTTTTTTTTTTTTTGTTTGTTTTCTTTCTGTAAATAGCATCAGCTTTCTGGTTGTGAGTTTTCAACATCTGCAAAAACCAAAAATAATTTTTATACTAATGGAAAAGCCTTCTTATTTCCACAATAACCAGTATTTTTCAACTAAATGAAAATTTATTAGTAGAGATAGAAAATCCACTCATCTTACATCTGTGATGATGGAAAGTAACTAAATGCTGTGGAAAGGAATCAGGTTAAGTTTGGCTGTAGGCAGCTAGACTATGTCACAATTTCTTGAAATGCTCTTTATCAATTTTGTTTTAATGGATGTTTTCTTTTCTAGAAAAATCTTTCACTAAAATTTCTTGGCATAAAGCTTCCAGTTAACTCATGTAAATACATTAATTTATGTTCAGAAAGCCCTCTAGAGAGGAGTTGCATTCTTTCTGCTGTGTACTTGGCTTATAAAATAGATGCAGAAGGTATCCTCCAGTTTATTGGACATCATGCCAAGAAAGATTTAGAAATAATCACAAAGAATAGATGCAAAAAACCTAATTTCTTGTGTTTTAGCTGCTATATCAATTTCCTTTTGTCCTGATGGTGAATGGTAGACATATGAAAAAAACCCAACTTTATTTATTAACCAAAAAAAAAAAAAAAAAAAAAAAANNAAATAAAAAAAACCCAACTTTTTTTATAAACAAAAAAAAAAAAAAAAAAAAAAAAAAAAGCCTTAAAATGGCACAAATATGAACTGAAAAGAGAAATTAATTTTATCTGCCTCTCAAGGGAGGAAGAAATTGGTCTGGAAATTCATTGCAGCGAAATGAGTGAGTTATTTGCTGACTGTCAGTGGTAGGTAACAATGTAATGCAATAAGTGAAGGCCAGGTTTGAATAGATAGAAAATTAATCTTCAGCCACTGTCTCCAGTGGGAATTTTCTGTGCCAGTATTGATTGCATTTCAGCTCCTGACTTGAGAGAGAGATTGGTTGGAGTTAGGTTGTAATTATATTCACATGCTGGATCACTTTCCATCAAAATTGGTGTTTTGCTGCTTTTCTGAGAACAAAGTTTAACTGGGTACAAAACTGTACCAACTGACATGACAATCTGTCAGGCTTTTCATTGAAATGCAAAATTAAAATAATTAATAACATTGAGGTTTTCCTTTTAATCATTCCTTTTTTCCTTTTTTTTTTTTTCAGATTTAAGCTACTTGAAATTCAAAAATTTGCAAATTAAAAACAAATAGGTTTATTTTCTGTAGAAGGATCCACTATAGTATAAATTTTGTCTTTCACGTCAGGATGAGTTCAGCACTAATTTGTCTGTAATGGTTCTGATACTTACTTGTTGTGTACAGAACTAGTTGAGACACCTCTAGATTTATAGAACAAATTCTTCCTGTGTGAGGGTAACTTGAGTTTTTTAAAGGATTTTGTTATCTTTTGTCGTGGGTTTTTGGGCAGATTGATGTGTTATTTCAGTGTCAGAGCTGAACATTACAAAGTATTCCCACGAAGGTCACCAAGAGCAGTGTGAAAGCATCTACATAACTTTATGTAGTTTTAAATCCATTGCCTGCATTGATGAATTTGAGAAGTTTTTAGATTAATGTTTTTTGTTTGGGTATCATGGAATATCGGTAGGAATAACAACAGACTCAGTCACAGTCTTTTTCAGGGGGACCTGTGTGTGTGCTATTAGAAATGTGAGTAATAGGTTGATTAAAAAAAAAAAAAAAGGCATATAGATCTTAATTAATTAAATGGCTTTAATTTCAGCAAAGTTTAATCAGATTTTGGCAGTAGACATGAAGCTTCTTTCATAGCATATGAGTGAATGGAAGGACTGAAATGTTGTATTTATTAATTGGAATGAAATTGTAATATCAAGTAGAAGAAACATGATCATTTTATATTGCGATACTTCAGGAATTTCAGGCAAAAATCTAAATATATTGTAATCTGAAAACTTCTGTGCAATACTTGCTAAGATGGACTGTATGGAACAATGTGTGATTCTTGGAATTGTTTTTTGTAAGGCTAGAAGCTGAATTTTGGTGAGCTTTGACTAGTCAGTCTGTTCCAGCTCAGGATATTCTTTGGTTCTATGTTCATGCCCTTTCTCTTTTACCATACCCATTTCCTCCCAAACATTTATTGGGGAAATTTAGTTGAAAGAAATCTTTGGACGTTCACTCATTCTGGTATTTTAGTGTGGTTATGTGGCCTCATGATCCCCAATTATTTTCTGAAGTGTACTGTGAAAGCCTTGAGGGTTTGTAGTCGTTGCTACTAATTTTTAGAAATAAGAGTGTTAGAATGTTTTTTTTAATCAAATGACTTTCCAACAGAAGGGAGATTTTGCCACATGAATGATTGATTATTGGGATTGCATTTGCATAATTAGACAAAGTCATTACTTTGAGCAATTTGAAGCTAAAAGATAACTTGTGAAAAGAACTCCAGAATTTGCTTACTGTTTTGCATGCCAAATTTGGGGCAGGAAAAAAAAAAAAACACCTTGTGGGATAATATAGGGGCAAAAAAAAACCCTAAGCAAACAGCACAACAAAAACCTATGAAATATTGAACCAAATTGCATTGTCTGAAGCTATCATAATGCTGTGTCACCTCAAATTATATGATGCATAAACTGTTACTGATCCTGGCTTTAGTCTGCACCCTTCCAAGTAAGTTATAATGGTTGTGAGCCTTGTCTGGCTGCCAGTTGCCCACAAAGCTGTCTATCTATCACATTCTCCTGTACCACCACCCCTGTCCAGCAGTGGAGGGGTGAGAATATAAGACCTTAAAAGACTCATGGATTGAGATGAAGACAGTTTAATAAAGAAAAGCAAAGTCCAAACACTGAAGCAATGGAAATCAAAAATATTTATTTGTTACTTCCCACCAGCAGGAAATGTCCAAACACTTTCTGAGAAGTGGGTTCTTAGGACACACAGCAGTTGCTCCACAAATACTACACCTTAATGATGAATGTCCCCTCTCTCCTCATTTCTCTGAGCTTGTAGTATTGAGCATAACATCATTAGAAAGGAGTATCTCATTGATCATCTTGGGTCAGCTGTGCTGGCTATATCCCCTCCCAAACTCTTACTCATTCCCAGAATGGGGTTAAATACTTTACAACAAATGGGGTTAAATACTTTACAACTACTTCTCAGTATAAGATGTAGTAGCTATTCTGCATAAAAATAGTCAAAATGAGTACCCAGCTTCTTTTCTTCTAGAAGTTTAGTAGACTTGCGAGATTCATCTCACCTAATTCTAGGCAGCTGTATTGCTGACTTCTACATCTAGGTGATTTGCAATAGAGCTACTTCTACAATCAATCAAAAGTAGGAGGCACTTCTAAAGCATGATTCATGTCATGGGAAAATAGGTGTCTAATTAGGATAAGATGAATTGCACTCTAAACATTCCCATTTCTCTTCATTCACTATGAAGGCAGCCTGCAGTGATGAGCACAACACTGCTGGGTTATCGAAATTGGTGGCTGTCACTGATTAGATGAGTTCTGCCCCTTGTATTTTCAAAGGAAACCAGTTCTTTAGAGCCCACCCAGGTTTTTGCTGCTTACTTCAGTCAGAATTTGGACCTACACTTACAATGGCATTGTTCTGTAACATTGAGATGAAGCAGATGAGAAAACATTGGCAATTTCATTACGTGGCATTGTGGATAAGCTAAAGTTTGTCTGTTTATACTTTGATAGAGGATAATAAACAGAATGGTCTCAGCACACACATGCCCAACTGACCATTAGCTGCTTCATTGTCAGCACTACTTACAAAGCATAGCACATTTGCAAAAACTGATGACTCTATGGTATTAAAAATATCCTTATAATAGCCTCCAATAGCTGGCCTGAGTAATCATTCAGTATCATAGTTGCTATTACTTACAGTAATATTACAGTAATATTACATATTACTGCTTTAAGTGGCAGTCAACCCATGGCATGGGGCCTCCTGTTCCCAGCTGCAGCTGAGACAGCTGAAGACACTCCCACTTCTTTGGCCTTCACTACCTCCTTGGTTCCAAACTTCAAAAAAACTCAGCTTTGCAAAATGTTTAAGAACTAGTAAAAACTGACTGAGTGAATTGGAAGGAATCAAGAAATGTGCATCAGAGTGCAGACAGGTGAGAGAGGATGGGAACTCATGGCAGATAGGTGATGGTGAGCACCTGATGATGGTGAGCACTGGAGTGTTTATGGACCTTTCCCCTTGGACAGATGTAGCCAGAAGATGGAATTTCACTGAGACATGCTTAAAATGAATCAATAAAAAACCCTGATTCAATCAGAAATTGAATTATTTCCTTGCTTTGTCTGGATGTACACCACTGTTTCTGTTTATGCAATGTGTATGGGTGATATTTTTAGATTTGTGTTATAATCTGCAGAAGTAAAAAAAAAAAGTAATATTTAAGATTTGGTGCAAATTTTTACATGTAATAAAAGGTAATTAATTTGCCTTATGTTATGGTTTAAAAATTCCATGCAGTTATGTAACTCAAGTGTGTAAGGTGTTAGGTTCTTACTTTTCTTTTGCAGGTCTTCATTTCGCTGAATTGCATTGGGTAAATCAAAATTGAAAACAAACTATACACAAATATTCCTTGACCTGGAGAAGCTAATTCTATATTATAGAATTATATAGAATGCAAAATGTTAGCAATGAAAGAAATGCAAAATGTTAGCAATGAAAGAAAAGATATGGGGTTTTTTTTTAGGTAAAAGGAGAAAATGTGAGTGACATTGTTTTTTAGCACATTTTTTAATATTTTGCCCTTTACATGTTTTTCTTTAAAAAGCCTGAAAAGAATGAAACTGAATCTGGCAGCCAGAGAATCAGACCAGTATTTGAAGACGATCCTGTTTTCCGACGGCAAACTTCTTACCAACATGCAGCAGTCCACATACCAACAGATATTTATGAAGGCTGTGAGTAGCATGTGAACAAAGTGATTTTATATTTTAATGCTAAGCTCATTATTTGTGTCCCATTCTTAAAACAATGTTTGTCTCCATTTTTAGTACAGGTTTGCTGTTAGTGTAACCTTTACTTCTTTCAGTGCTACTTCAGAGATGTATCGTATTAGGGATATGATTAATTTTATGAATTGGTAGGTGCTGAAGTTAAAGAGATCCATTAGGATTGGATCTGAGTTTCACAATTGTAACTGGAGGTGAAGCAAAACTGTTGCATATTCAGATTTTCTGATCCATTCTTTCTCCGTGCTGTTCACATTTAATACAAACAATTCTTGACAGCTCTTCTTTACTCTTTGTTTGGCCTTAGGCAGAGATGAGCTCTGAAAACATTTTTAAGTATCTCATAAACTGGTACAGCTTAGGGAAATAACATGCTGTGTGAGCTGGTAGTACCAATGTTTCATCCAATACATTTCTAGAATTGCAGTAACAGACTGGCAGAGAATTTACATAGTCTTTCTAAACTATGCAAAAAAAAAAAAAAAAGCATATATAGATGAGGATTCTTTAATTGTATTTCAAAACTAAGTATTTGTCTTTCAAGATGGAAATAAGTCCCTGTGCTCATCATCAAATAAAAATCTTTATACAACAAAAAGACATTTCGGGATTCAAAGGATCTGCATATTTTTTAAAAGGCGGGAAGAAAAATTAAATAGGATTTATATTTTTAAGTTTTGATTTCTTCTATTTAAGGTCCTAATTTCAAGTATGCAGTCTTTTTCCTCTTTTAAAGTCTCATCAAGAGGAAAGAGACCCTAGTTTGACCTGAGCTTTTTAAAATTCATGGCCACAGTTGTGTGCAGCTTCCATAAATGGCACAGGGATGAAAATGGAAATGTCAGTATGATGGGGGAAAGAATCATAGTAGCTCATATTCTTATATGGTGATCTTGACTGACAGACCTAAAGGATCATTCTGGGATTCTGGCTTTAATAAGAGCTAAAGTGCACCTTAATTGCAGGATTACAGAGAAGTGACAAGCCATTTCCTTTTTTTTTTTCATTTTTTGAAAGAGAATTGATACTTCACTGTTAAAATGTTGAAAAAACTCGTCTCCAATTATTAAGATATTTGTAAATGCTGTTTGAACTTCGGTACAAGATTGTCATCATAACAGTACATAAACTGTTTTCTCGTTGTGTTGAATTTACCATTTTAAATGGAATTCTTGAGGACAAATGTTCCTTAAAGGTGTATATTACATAATGTTACTGTACAGCCCATAAACCTGAAAAGGAAGACAGATTATGATTTTCACAGGAAAAGTACAACTTTAGTATCTAATAAAATGATAATAACAGAAAGAGATGTACATTTCTGGACAGAGGTAGTGGCATGTGCAACATATACGGTTGTGATTCTTTGGGTCTGTTTTTTGTATTAATTACCAGATAAGTGGAAGCCTAGAAAGTTACCAGGAGGTCTGTAATTCTGTGTCAGAAAAATCATGTTGTTGTGTGTCTGGGTAACTTTTTGTTACAGATGGAATTTTCATAGATAACAGCTTGAGAATACCTAAAAGCGACAGATTTCATATCAATAAACACAAAATGTTTACCAGGTTTCATTTTATAGTTACAAAGTTCATGTGTCATCTGAAACATAAGTGAGCAATTGTGAGGTAGTCATTCACCAACAGATTTCCAAAAGTAGAATTTAGTGTTGTTCTTTTCACAATATGATTTACAAGCAATCTTTATAACTCTAGAAAGACAGATAATGCATCTTGAACACTGTTGTTGTTTTTCTTCCTGTTCATGGGAGCTAACCTGTCATTTTTTGGGAGGTTTCAGTGTCCACTGTAACAGGGAGCAGCTGTACATTTGAAAAGAGTATCTGCAATTCCTTTTATAAATCCCAATCTGCTTGGAAGCTTTTGCAACACAGGCATTACAATAAATCCTTCTGAGAAACAGTGGAAGAGACACAGTTCAAAAGTGTTACAGCTTGGAAGCCAATTTTTTTGACTGAATCATGTCTTGGCAAGAAGATTTCATTTTTTATCCTTTATTGTATATGCTTTGCAGGTGGCCAAGAGAAACAAAGAATTGCTCTTTGAATCTCACAGAACAGTTTTCAATGACTAGATATTTGACTTGCCTATTCCTCCTTGAGATTGGTTTTCGCTTCTCTTGCCTCTTACAGCAGCACATTGCTGTCCCTAGGGGAGAGGGACAATTACTGTTACAGCCACATGTGATCTGGATTTTCACTTGGGCCTGTCAATCACACTTTTTCATGTAATTGATTATTTTCTGTATGAAACTAGGAATTTGACTCTTTACCATAGAGTCATAGAATCGTTAGGGTTGGAAGAGACCTTTAAGATAATCAATGTGCTCTCCATTAAAATGTTTCTGCTTATGGTTTGTTTCTATTGTGGTTATTACTTATGATTATTAATGATTGTTTAAATTGAATCAAATAATGAAGTTCTGTCCATATATATTTTTGAAATTGGGAAACTGTTTAGTCTAATAATTCTTTAATGGTTCACAACCTACTTAAAATCTAGTGTGGTCTATAAATAATATTATTTTCTTCATACACGTATAGTGATTTGCTTTGTTTAAATAGAGAGATGAGCTTTTTGTGTTCCCTGTATTTCACCATAAAAATATGACATACATCATAACAAAATATCCATTTACTATATCCAGGTTATTACTTCATGAGCTATTCAATTGTAGAAAGAAGTATTATGAAAGTTG
>VZRH01000397.1:296927-319003 GCA_013397555.1 Urocynchramus pylzowi | reverse complement strand
TGTGAAAACATGTAATGAGTGAAGTAGACCTTTAAATTAATTTCACTGTTATCCTGTTTTAAATACCAAAGACTGTGGCTTTGGGGTAACTTTAAAGCAAATGTTAGTTGCAGCTAAGTCCCTAAGTACTGCCTGGTTGGTTCAATATTAAACCTGGAAGGAAAATACCAATGCAGAAGCTTAAGCAAAGAACTCTAGGGTCAGTATTGCTTTTTATGCTCTGACAATTACAGCTGGGTTTTTTTCCCCCAAGTAGATTGCTAAAACTCCCTGAATTAAATTCTTATTTGAATAATCAGCAAAAAGAAATAGCTTTTCTAACTTGTTGAAAAAGCTTGTTTCTGTCACAATCCAGAAGGCCAAATAACTTGAGATGCTCCATTGCAAGGAGGTATTTATATTTTGGTACTGGGATTAGTGCCATTAGTTTAATTGGATGGATGGTCTAGCATAATCACTTGACATCAAGCTGACCATGACTTCTGTCTAAAGTTACCAAAATTTAAGATAATAAGCTAGAATAGGGAAAAACTTTTGTAGCGAAAGGTAATTTTTTCCTCTTTGAAAGACTAAATTGGTTAGGTACATGCTATTTTGAAAATACAAATGTGGTAAGGAATTCTCAATGTAAATTTAAAGCAATCTGCCTAATAATGATGCATCACAAAAATGATATAATAGCATACTCTCAATCTGAATATTTGAGAATCCATTTTGGCCTGGAAAGTTTATCCAAGACTAATTAATTGTTAAATGTGACATGAAGTTCTTAATGGGAAAAGAAATAGTGGCAAATCTGAAATAAAACACACTTCTGTTCTAATTCCAGGTACTCTTCTAGACTTGCATTGTCTTAAGGTGTTTGATAAAAATTTTCAGATGTTTCTACAAAATAACAACTTTTTTCTTTCAGTAGTAAATTTAGAACCTAAATACCTTAGGCTTTCATGGAGACATAGTTCTCTAAACACAAGTTTCTCCTTAAAGTGGATATTCTGAACTATTCTACCCATGAACTGAAAAATCTTTATTTTAAATTAATGAAGGGTTAGCTATTCATAATCAATATGATTAATTTTATTTATTTGTATGTATTAGTGTGAGAGCTGACTGAAAGAGAGCATAATGAGAGTCTTGATACTTAACATTCAGAAACTTTCCTGGAATGGTAATTATTTTTTAAATCTTTTTGAAAATAAGTTTTTATTTAGAAACATTTGAAGGCTGTTATATAACAGAATAAATTATGCCCAAAATAATTATTCTAGAGTTTGAACTGCACTATGTTTTGTTATTTGTCTCAAGTTAAAAAAAATAGATACTAATTTTTACATTACTGTCTGTTATTTTGTGCTGAAGAGTTTTCTCAGATAACAGTTTAAGTACTTTTACAGCTTAGAGCTATATTTTAAATATTTTACATCTATTCTAATAATTTAACCTGGGAAAATTAAATACTGTATTTAAGCAAACAGTCACAACTCACTAGCAATTCATTATGGGAGTTTTCTCTTTATCATGGTGAAGCCATTTATCCTATACTGTAATTTTTTATAGGGATGAAAAGAAGTTACAGGGTTTGCTTCATGATTATTTGGAAATAAATTTTCTTCATATTATTGCAGTGTTCTTCTCTTACCAAGTGCTATTTTTAATTCCAAATAGGTTTTTTTCTGTGGATCTAATTATGGCAGAAATATTTTCATTTCCACTGCCAACTTTCTTTTATGAATAAGCATATTAACACAGCATATCTGCACCCATGCAGGCATCCTACTTTTCTCTGTTTCAGTATTCAGCATGCTTCCAGAGAATCCCAAACTTCATGGTTACTATCTGTACTTCATTAATGAAATGCACTGAGTAGTTGCCTCCTGAACTTCTAGGTTCCTATTTGTCAGATACAGAAATTTACCTTCTAATTGATATATTTAAAAAAAAAAAAATCTCTTTTCCAGCCTACTTCAACTTTATTGAATAAATATTTTAAGGTATATTTAATTACAAAAGAACCCCTATATTGCTAAAATGTAACCAAGTCAGGGTGTTGTACTGACGCACAATTCCCCATGAAAACCACATTCCACAAAAATAAATTACATTTTAGTATGTTAACCCTTATTTCTTTTTAAATGAAATAAAATATATAAAAAATATTTTTTTCATTTAAGTTGAGAAAATTGTTAATTTATTTCCTTTTTGGTGTTGTTATTGTTCATGCTCTTTTAAAAAAAGGGGCAAAACTAAAAAAAATTGAGTTTGAGTTTTCAATAGAACAATACAGGCCTTAGGCATGGCCCTAACCCATGGCTGTGGGCTTTTTTCACAGTGACCCCTCTGGGCACCATCAACTGCCAAACTTTCTATAACATATCTTTCCTGTTCTTATATCCAGAAATTCATCTGCATGGACCACTGACATGACACAGTCTTCTTAAATACTCAGAGGATATGATCTCCCATGTGTTTGGAATTTTTAATATCACAGTGAGGTGTGAAAAGCCATACCAGAAGCCAAAGTTGTGTTACTTGGTTAAGCTGGTCTTTGTTATGTGCCTTCAACAAATTAGAATACCATAAAATGAAGAGATTTTCCTTTCCATTGATTTTGAAAACTCTGGAGTTTAAACAGAAAAATGCCAAAACAACTTTGTGTTCCTATTTACTTTATTTTCCCAAAATGTATAACATTAATTTGAACATTTTGTATAAAAGCAAAAGTGAGAAAAATACTTTTTCTAATAATGGAGTGGTGATTATCATTATTATTCAGAGTAGCTGCCTCTCTCTGCAGTTTTCTTGACCAGCAATATGGTGAGCATCCAGAATTATCTTGGACTTTATAGCAGGTCCTGAGATTCCAGTGTCTGTTAGGCTGCTTGACTGAGTAATAATTGGTTAAGCTCTACATACTGCCAAAATCTATTTTGGAGAACAGATGATTGCTGCTGCTCCTCAGATCCCTTTCCATTTCTTTTGCTGTATTTTCTCTCTTATGCACAGCTTGGAATAGCAATTAGTATTGAACCCTCTTGTACCAAGAGGGAAAAGTTGGCTCTGCAGTAAGATTGGCAATGTTCTTATGGTAAAAATAGCTAATGGTGGCCTTTGTATTTTTGCAATACAGACTGTTAAGCAGAACACCAAATATCAGTAGATCTTAATTATTCAACTTATTAAAAATATAAGACAATTTAAACATCCACTGAAAAATATTTATGGGTGTTTCAGATAGTTAAACAAGTAGATATGATGGTTTAAGTTGACTACTAGAAAAAAAGTGCTAAATTGCTTGAAGTAATTTATATCTAACAAGAAAATACCAATTTGTGTGAAAGCGATTAATGTTCTTTCTTGAAGACCTTAAAACATACTTTAAATGGAAGAGCAAGAGCTTTGGAATATTCCTTGATTGCCCTGAGAGCCTGTCAATTCTTTTTTTCTCCTCTCCTCAAACAAGTTTGCCTTTTTTGTTCTCAGTTGTTCTTTTCAGTTTGTGTGTTGAGATCTAAGCAAGGAAGGAGAAGGGAAGCTATGGCCTTCCCCCTTTTCCTTCCTTCTCTGGTCTGACACAAGCTGCCAGCTCTGCTCTGAGCTGTGCAGGTGACACTGTCTGTGACCCTGTGCAAAGCTGTAGAAGAGCAAATGTAACTGTGCAGGCAACTTCTGCCTCCACCCCTGTGCCCCTGGCATCTGATGGTGTTGTCTGGGCTGAAAGGATGAGCCAAGCAAAGACTTGTGCAAGTCCTTAAAGATGAGGACAAGGTAATCTAAAGCCAGTAATATAATATAAACTGCAGAATATAACTAACATCTATTGCCAAGAACAAGTACCTAATGCATACAGAGATAATTTCTATGACACAAAAATCATGTATTTTAATAACAAGATTTCATTCGTTCTTTACTTGACCTACACAAATTATGAGGAATTGAAATAAAATATCGGTTGATGACTGTCATTTTTTTTCACTTGGGCAGTGTGAAATATTTTGTATGGAACCATCCCTCTACTCAATAAAGTTTTATAACTGTTTGTTTTTTTGTCTTGGTTTTAATATCTAAAAGGTTTAATATGCTTATTATCAACAGAGTTATGAAAGATTTCCCCCTGGAAAGAAATCTAGTTTTCAGCTTTGCAATGTTGCAAAAGAAATTTGGTTTCTGTAAAACTAATTTTTTAATAATTGGTCCTCATATTTCAGAATGTCTTGTATTTCCAGCCTGTAAAACCACCGCTGTGAAATTTGCTGAGTTTGTAGCAGCCTATCTCTAACTTATGTTTTTTTTTTAAACCTCTACTGGTTAAAAGTTATATCCGTGTGTTATTGCACTTTACAAGACTTACATGATGAATCCTTATAAATCTATACTCCAAAAATACTTCATTGATTTGATTCTTTCAGAAGAAAGTGAAATAAACTTGTTAAGTTTTAGGTGGACAGGACATAAAAGTTCAGATTCAAAGTATTTTATTCTGAAAAATAATAACCATGATAGATTATATATTGAAAAGAAAGGTAATAAATCTTGATACTATTGGGATATCTGTATTGATACATTTATCATGGTTGATTACCAAGAAATAACATGTAAAATCATGAGTAGCTTAATGGATTGAATTGTATCTTCTATACTATAATTTTAGCATGTGCATTATCATATTATCCAGCAGTGTAGTTATTACTATTTTTAAAGTAGTATCACCTTCACAAACAGTATGTTCATATGTTCAGTTTTAGTTTTGAAGTGAAGAAGACAGATAATGAAGAAGAAAGACTAGAGAAAAGATTATGTAGTCATATGTGGCTTTGAATACACTTAGTGGCTTTCTGCGGATATGTCCAAAATTTGAGCCTTGAAAGGTTGTAGCAACATACAGAATATAATTTAAGGATATGACTACTGTTTATTTGTTGCTGCAGACTCACTTTATTGCATACTGGATTTTTCTATTATTTTCTCAAATTGCATCTCTAGCGTTTTTTCATATCCCTGTTGGATAATAAAGAACTTTTGCCATACTTCTGTTTAAGGTAATAGGCATCTTGCAGCTTTGGCATCCTGTCGTCTTCAGTGTGTCCTTTCCCCCTGCAGTGCCCTCTTGCTTCATCTGTCTTTTCAAATGTCTTTAGTAGTTGGTTATTTTACATAATATAGAAATTTGAAAATAAATACCAACAATTTAAAAATACTATTAATTTATGCGTTTTTCTGTACAAATATTGATAATTTTTATTGTATAAGGATAATTTTCAGTGGAAAAAACGTACTGGGACAAAACCCTGAACACTACCCAGTGGATACATTTACATGGATTTGCACTGAATTCTGGGTTAGTTGAATGAAGTTAAATAAGCTATGTATGTGTTAAAGTACATTTGTGCTTTAAGGGCCTATTTCTTAGCAGGACTTCCAAGTTCATACAGGGCATTTCATTGAGACCATTATCTGCCCATGCAATTGGAGCCTGTCAGGCCTCCTTCAAGTAAATGTTCAAATTTTCAACAAAAATATTTCGCTTAAGCATCTGTTATAAAATTAGATCAGGAATTTTCCATTAATCAACATGATAAGATTGGTTACTTGGAACAAGGTCACACATCTGATAGCAAGTCAACTTTCAGCTTACAAGTTGTTTATTTAAATTATTTTGGTTTCTGCAGTTAGACACACCACTCTTCAAAACAGTTACCTGTAAAACTGTTCAGTCTGTACAAGTATTTAATGGTAAGCTATTTCCATTTTTAACCTTTTGGTCTGTTCCTGTGAAAGTCTCTATGTGCTTGGTATTTATTTTCAGTAGCATTTGAAGTCACTCAGGCCCATTTAGGTCAGCACCTTACTTTATGTTGTTGAAAACCAACGAATAGTTGCTGACTAGGAAGAGAGTAGGAAAGAGGAGAAAAACAAATCTAGACCTTGGCCTTCTCAGTTGGCAGCTGAAAATCAAAAGCACACTGAGGTAGCTCAGCATGATGGGTATGGCAAGTGACAGACTGTTCAGAGCTGAAGGAAAGACCATAACGAAATCTTAAATTAGAAAATCTTCCACAACAAGCTGACAACACTGTTCAAAACAAACAAACAAACAAACAAACAAATAAATAAATAAAAGGCACATAGGGCTTGGCAAACACAAAGAAGAATAAATAGAGGTTGGGAATGCCAAAAGACGATTATTTCTTCAGGGCCTTTCAGTTCAAGCACTCATAGTTTACCATGTGAACTCGTTTCCAGAGAAGCCTGAGGTTTTCCTGGTTAGCTCTGGAGGTCCAAAGAGGAGCAATTCCAATTGGTATGTTCTGTTTTGCTCGTGTTCAGCAGGATGGAAGGAGGTTTTGGTAGCAACACTGCCTGTTACAGATGTTTGCAGAAAAGATGTCCCTGCCCATGGCATGGGGGTTGGAAGTAAACACTCTGTAATGTTCCTTCCAACCCAAACCATTCTGTGACTGTATGATTCTGTGACAGTGCTACATTCCTATGGTTCTTTATGGAAGAACAGTGCTTACATTCCTTGTTAGAAATGACCAGATGGGATTATGTGAACCCTGTTCACAGTTAAAAAGCCTTTGTGAGACAGTAGAAACTGAATGATCTAAGAAGGATGTAACATAGGGGCTACTGAACTGGCAGCATGGTTCCAAGAGATGTTTTATTTAGTATTTCCTAGTAACTTTTCTTCGGGGATGAGAGGAAGCTTAGTTGTTTGGGACGTTATTTTGCTTTACTTGAAAGAAAAATCTCAGGAATCAGCATTTGACTATGCATCTGAGTGAAGTTTCAGCACAGGCAGCCTGGACATACCAAATACATACTTTGTACATTGCTTCAGGGTGATTTAGTTGAATCCAAATAGAAGTGCTCAACTCCTTGGACAGCATCATAAATATCAAATACCGTTGGTTTCATTCCTAATTTTTAAAGGCTTAATAAATCTTTCAGATAGTTGCATATCTTGCAAGATAACTAGTATATCTTTACTGATTTTTCAGCTTTCTAGTCAAGTGACATGTTGCTTTGCCTTCTTACATAGTATCTGGCTTGATCTAAGTTTGCATTTTGACAGGATTTTGTTCAGCAGTAATTGCAGGTCAAGGTAATTGTTCATCTTAGCATGTTTTCAGCCTGGATATAAAACTAAATCTGATTTTTTAAGGAAACCTAAAGATGTAGATACAACGAGGTTACTAATTACCATAAGCTTTTTAGAATCACTATACTGATTTTATTTGGACTAGTATTTCACTTGAAGCATCTAAATAATTAAAAAAAGGATGCTAATATTTTTATACTATTTATATATATATTCACCACTTTTCTTATGAATATGTAGGAATATGAATATTATGAGAACTTTAAGATAGTCACATTAGTAGGTAAAATTATAGGAAAAATAAAACTAAACATCCTAAATTAATGTTAAAATTGTGCATTGGGTTAAGTTCTGGATGGCTTGTGGTAGTAAAATATTATGGAAACCAAGTGATTTTCTGTTCTCAACTTATATTTCAGATAGAAATGTGTCCTGGAGATTTCATTGGTTCTAGCTTGAATGTAATAGCATGGGTACTGAATAAATGAGATTTCATACCTGCTCTATATCTAGAAAAAATCAGCCCAGAAATAGTGTCCCTGTTTAACTAATTCTTTATTGACCTTAAATTTCATTTCCTGCAGTTGTCACCAGCGTGAGAAATGTATATTACTTAACCAGGAAAATCTTTCTGCTTTGCAAATTTTACTGCAATGTGAAAACCATGTCCTGACATATAATCTGGGTAGTTGCAACATGTAGATGGTTGTTGACTTGATTTTAATCATAGGGTTTGTATCTGAATTAATAAAATATTTTTTGCTCCCATACAGAGAAAATGGTATGATGTTTGAGAATGAAATAGAGTTTGCTCAGATACTTGCCTAAATGTGTTTGCTAGTGAACAAAGATGTAAATGTCACTTTGTTTTTACAGTGTTGTCAACTGTAATGAATTGAAGCTCTTGCTTGGATCTGTCATGCTTTTGTTCTTTAGATAATAACTTCAAAAAAATTGTAATTCTTAACTTAAAGACAAGGCATTTGATGAAATTGTATGTAAGAGTGCTTATTTGTGGCATATTTATAATTTCATCCTCTCAAATGGTTTTTTTTTTTCCTCTTATCCACTCTCTGTATGTGCTTTTGCTGATTTTAGCTTGTTCTCTGTGTTCTAAAAAATTGTTTTGAGAAAAAGAAAAAATGGAAAAATGAATGGTTGATTACAAAAGTGGGAAAGTTTTTCACATTTTATTGAGTTGTTCCTCTGATTTTTTTTTTTTTTTTAAGCTTAACTGTTTCTAGTAGTCCCTGAGAAATGTGAGTCTCAATTTTAGCTGCCCTCAAAAAGCTCCATGATGTTGAGGAGTCACTACCCATCTTTGTTTTGTCTTTAAAGTAATAGTGGTTGTCCCTTATTTTGTGAAAGCCTGCCATGAAATCAAGCAGTTATGTGACATTATGTAGCATCTTTTATTAGATTAAATATGTGTACTACAGGAGTTAATTACCTGGTTAAAATCTTTGGTAATGCAGAAGGGCATCCAGATTGTCTCCAACAAATTGGGTATGGAATTACCTGGGCATTACCAGAAACACAGGTTGCAAGTCTGACTGTAGTAAAAATCTTGGTCACCAGCAAAAAACCCCTGCACTGTTTTTTGGTTGTTGGTTTGGGGTTTCTTGTTTCTTTCTTTCCTTTTGTTTTACTTTATTGTTGTTTTTTTTAGGGCAAGCTTAGCAAATAATGTTTAGTCTTTTAGACACTGTTTGATGTACATGGGTGTCTGAGATCGTGCTGGTCTAATAGAAAGTCACAGGATAATAGCCTCTTGCCACTAGCTTAAGTGAAAGGTGAAATGGAAACGTTTATTTTCCAGATGAGACATTGATTTAGTAACAGCTTTCTATTACTGCAAATTACTGATATAGAAGTTAGCATTTCCCCCTGTTTGTGGCAGCCTGGTGTGTTCAGAATGAGTTACATGCTCCAGCAGCTAAAAGCTGTTTGACTCCAATAACAGGATTTTTATCTAAAATATGGACCACACTTACAGGAAATATGAAATCACAGTTATTATTGTATAAGAGTGTGCTTCTTTCTTTCTAATCCCCACTTCCCCCCCTTTTGCTTTTCTTTGATACACAGGGAACATGCACACTCTGGAAATGGTGAGAAAACAGATTTGTTTCCTTATGATTTTCCAGTATCTCATCTCTTGCTAACATTATTTGCTTTACCAGGAGTTTTGTTGCACGTTTAGTAAAACTTAGTTCCTTCATTTTAGATATGATAAAATATTTTTTTATGCTTTTTACAATGTTTATTTTGAGGTGTTTTCAACTAGTCTTTCCCTGTAGAGTGAGGTTATTCTCTTGAAGCTGAGAAGGGGGGAGAACAGTGTCAAAATGGGACTCTTTTTCAGAGACTGGTAACTTCCTGGAGTTTCTTGGATTATTTGAAACAAAAAAACTGAAGCGTGGTAAAATACATAATGCATAAATATACATAAATATATAATAAAATTATCAAAAATACTAAGGAATATATGCAAAGTAACCCAGTATATATTGAGGGCATATAATACAATTAAGATAGCATATTGTACATTGGTTGCATGCAATCCAGCAAGTAACTTCTTTAGTTCAATCCCTGACAACTTTTTTGCACATTTTGGAAGCAGAGAGAAAATAAATCAGAAACAATAAAGGCATGTTCTATATCATATAAACCTTAAATTCTGTGCTTGTTATCAGCCTTTGTCAGATCCAGCTCAAAGTTAGAGTAAAATTTTTAGATAAAATAAAAAAATAAAGCAGGGGGAAGGGGGAATTGGGCAGATGAGTTTTGGGTGGTTTGTTTGTTTGCTTGTCTAATTCCTAAACAAATTTAGATTCTTGGTGTAGAAGATAGCATGTTTTCATTAACTTTTTGATTTCTCTACCCTTGAAAACTGGGAAACACCTTTTTTTTTTAATCTACTCAAAGTGATACATGGAGTCGTCCAGGTAGATCCCTTTAGGGTAACTTAACACAAAGCTCTGAAAGGCTGAAGATTCACCTACTCCTTATGGCAATGACAAAGAGGCTTTCTATAGTGCAAAATATGTATGGGAGATTCTCCAAATACATATTTATATATGTTCTATGGAGAAGAAAACCTTTTGGATCATTTACCTTCTATGTTGGATTTTGGATTTTTATGTCAGAGATAGTCAGTTTAGAAATATTAAACTTTTAGAATTTCCTATTCTAATAATTTCCTGACACCATTCCTTGAATACATTTTCATAATGCATTTTGCTGAAACACCATGAACTTCTGTAGAACTACATAAATTAATGATAATCAGAGAATTAAAATTCCATACAGTACACAAGTCAAACTTCTTGGTGCTCTTTTTAAATAGCTAGTTTACATAAATTCATTCAGGTTTATAGAAAGAGCAGTTGTGTACATTTTTATATGTTAGTTATTTTATATTTTTGTGTAGCTTTTAAAAGAATAAAGCAAATATAAAACCTTGGGTTTTTCAATATGACTGAGTTCTTTATTTGGAAACAAAGCATGTCTTTTCTGTTTTAAAAAGAATGTTTGTGCCTAACAGTATTAAAAATTTTGTGCACCCACAAAAATAGGTGGAGAAATTGCAGCCTTCAAAATAAGAAGTGTACAGTTAATCTCCCAGACTCTTAGCAATGCATCAGAAAGCATCATTCCTCGAGTGCTCTTCAAGAGTATGGATTTGTCTCCTCTTTGTAAATTTGTAATGGGATTTGAAGTATCAGAAGTCTGTTTTCACAATGTGGCAGGTTTTGAAGGACTTCTCTCCTAGTGTGGGTTGTTTTCAATTTTTTTAAGACCTGATCTGACAGAACCTCTATTGATCCCAGATTTCCCAAAGAAGAACAGGAGAAGAGCCAGAATCTGGTTTTAGCTAATATACACAATCCATTAAAAGATGATTCATTTCTGCATTAGGTACTTCTATGCTATCATTTCTCATTACCTCCAAATGGAGTCCTAGTAAATATCTAGGATTTTTTTTTTCTTATTTTGCTGCCAGAAACTATTTTTTTTAAATTACATAATAATAAATAGACAATAATAGGAAGAAAAAAAAAAAATCAAGTACTAATTCTTTATTTTTCATTGTATAAGGGTTCTTGAGAAGTATCAAGAACATTTTCCTTTGATGAAATAAAAAATGTACTAAAATCCTGATTTAAAAGAGAAAAGAAAAAACTTCCTTGATTTGCAAGAACATGTTTGTAATGTTAATGATAAATGCATTAGTTGAGTTGTCTCAGAAGCCCTGATTAACTGTTAATTTGGCTATCCATATCCCTTTCATGTCACCCATAAAAGAGTACTTCTGTAATGGTCTCTTTCTAGTAATTCTTTTGAAATATCATAGAGAACTCATTAAATATTGAAACAAAACTTGAACAATCTTTCTAAGGCAGCATAGAGTAAGAACTTCCCTCCAGCAATATTCATATTTTAGAAAAAGTTACACCCTGATCCAGGGCAGCTTTAAATCTGACATGATGCAGCAGTGCTTTAAGAAGATTTATCACTTCACCTGTACCTTACCCCCATATGGTAATACTCTGTGCATGCTTTTATATATCAGTTGAAAAATATTGTAAGTCACAAAGAGAAGATTCAGGTTTCTGCTGATATTTATTTCTCTAAATCTCTCAAAGGAAAACTTCCTGTATATTCAAGGTAGACAGAAACACCACATCTAAAAATCTCTGTCTTTATATATTTGAGAGAAAATTCAGTTTTCTAGTTCCAGAGGCTGTTTCATCCCTGATGATTACATGGTGCCCATTAATTGACTTGCAGTCTGTTATTGATTACTGGACATTAGTATCATGTTTTTGAAAGAACCAATTTATAGTGAGAGCTCCTTAGGAAGAGGGATATTTGCTTTCTCAAAAGGAAGAAAAAGGTTGCTTTTAAATTGTGCCATTTCCACATATTCAAGAAAATATTAATTTGATCAAAAGAAGTTGTAGCACAGATCCATTGCCAGGAACTGAGTGTGAATATAGATGTCATTGAGGGGATGATTGTTCTCAATGATTTTATATTCAGACCTCTGGAAATGATGCTTGGGGTGACTATACCAAGTCCTACAACAGACAAAACACAAAACCTGTTCATGATACAAACAGGGATAAATGTAAGGATAATTCTCTACCACAATGGAAAAGATTTCTAAAAACCTTGTGGATTATAATATCTTACATATTGTTGCAACAAACCTTTTAGATATTAAATGAAAAATTAAAATAAAATCAAAAGTCAGACACCATTTTACAATTTTGTTAATCCTAAAAGAAATAAAAAAAACCCCCAGCAACTCTAACAGATCTCCTTTTCCTGCCCCAAACCCCTTAATGTGTGTGGGTTTAGTTGTAGAAACTAAGATTACTTTTGCATCTTCTGAAGTTTAAGGTACTGGAATGGGTTTCAGGATATTTGGGGTGTTTACCTATTTGTTAAAGGCAGATGCTTTGGTTAAGATGAGTTGTTTGACAGCTAAATTTCCAGTTCATCAGACTGGATCAGTGAAATGATCCCGTGCAAGATGAGCTGCAGTGAGCTGCAGTTGCCCAGTGCTGTGTCTGAGTTTATGGGGTCAGGCTCTGCCTGCTTCCATGCCACTTGTATTTCTGACTGTATGAGTGCCCACTGCTGATGTGATGTATGTTGAACTCCTTTTTCCTCTCTGTTTGATTGCTTGTTTGGGGTTTTTTGTATAATCTCTGTAGATGTACTCACCAGCTCTACTTGTGGTATGAGCATCATCTTTCAACATCAGTAGTTGTGCAATGACACTACTGCTGAAGTACCTCTGGCCCTTTCTGCTTCTGAGTTTTTGAACTGTCAGAAGGTGCACCTTCTAAGAGAATATTCACTTAAATATAATCTTGTTTCTACTACACATGTCTTTGATGTTATTTTCTCCACAGATCTTTCAGACCATGATTCCTCATTGATAGGGCTTTTTAGATTATGTGTCATTAGTATAAAATACTGAAATTGTACTTAAAATGCATGATTTACAAGTTTCAGTTGTAATGTCTTCTTAACCCCATAATCACTTTACCAGTGTAGTATCTTGGTTAGCCATTATCCAGTCTACTTTTATTGAATCCACCTTCACACTTCACTTTAACTGAAGGTTGTTCTAGGGACATAACTTTGAATGTTTTGCTGACAACCTGACAGATTATTTGAATTTCCTTCTTCCTCCCCATCCCCCAAACATCAAATAAATACATATTTAGAATTAATACATTTTCCCTTCATCTTTCTTTTTTCCCTCCTTCACTGTTCATTCTAACAGCATTCATTATAGGTCTCTTGATATATGTTACTACTTCCTCCTGTTTCTTCCTAAGTGTAAGCCCTGTATTTGAATCACACTGTGGTAATATTGTTAGAAATCCTTCCTGTAAATTCACAATCTCTTTCTTTCAGAATTTAATGATAAAGATTAACCATTCCCTGGGTTGTTATGCAGTACACTTCTACTCAGTGTTGTGTTTTCGGTTTCTGCATCCTCATTTACAGTGGTTAAGAATGTGTTTCTGAAAAGGAAAAACAAAAAAAAACAAAAAAAGAAAAANTACATTTAGCTGAATTCAACAAAAAAACCTTAATTCCATTTTCAATATTCCTTCTCTCTAATAATAATGTGTTTCTAAAAAGAAAAAAAAAAAAAAAAAAAAAAAAAAAAAAAAAAGAAGTTGCTGTAGGAAATAGAGCTACTAGTAGAAAGGAAAACTTCAGTTGTAATGCATTTTCCAGCTTTTATTTTTATCTTGACTTAATAGCCTTTGGCACAATGATCACACCCTAATATTTTCTTCCTTATGCCAAGCAACTGCATTGTTTGATCTCTCTTTAGGGAGTCCTTAGAGGGCTTGCAAATAAGGATAACACCTTTGAAACACATTTGAAAGAAGGCAAGCTCTGGTCAGAATATCAAATCCATCTATTGAATTGAGTTGTCTGAATGCATACTCTGCACTATAAAAATAAAGTAATCCATCTACTGAATGGAGCTGTCTGCTCTCTGCTCTAGAAATAAGGTAATCTACCTTTTGCAGGGGGAGCTAAACACCACTGCATTTGCCGTAGGGAAAAAATATATCTGGGATATTTAGTTAGGTATATCTTGAGAGTTACTTTCTGATAGCTTATCTCTGCCAAAGTGCTAACTAAGCATGGTGTTAAAGCATCAATTTATACACAGAGAGGCAATTTAATAGTGCTCATTTCTCAGGCAGTGTATTATTTAATATCATAGAAAACTGCATGTATACTTAATGCATGTATACTTATCAATGGCTTTGTTCTTTCTCCTTTCTATGCTTTAGTACCTGGTAGGGCATATCATAATTTCAAACTCTGGGGTTTTTTATTCTTTTTTCATGAGTTATCTCCCATGATTTTTTTGTTTATTTTTGGTTTGGGTTTTTGTGTGGTTGGTCAGTTGGTTTTGGTGTTTGCTTAAAAACAGCCAGAAAACCAGCAGTGTTTCAGATGGCATTGACAAGAGGACACACATGATTCTAAGTTGCACAGAATAAAGCAGTACATCATCCTGAGCTTTGAATGGCTTTCTGAAAGATTTAATGAAAAGACTGATGACCATTAAAGGACAACTGTAGCTCTCTTTAGGAGGTAGAATACATGCTCAGTAAGCAGAGGTGAATCATCTTTCTTTAGCTGGATTATTAAAACACCTAATTTTTGCTCTGGGATATAATTCTGATCAGGATCAGTATTGCTGTACCAAACATTACACTGCAAAAAGCACAGGTTTTGGTATTACAAATTTTCTTTAACAAGAGCATATTTACTACTTTGTGTATTCTACTTGGAGAAGGTGCACTTTCCTACAATTTGAAAATTAGAAAAACTGCTTGAATTTTCCTGAAGGCAACATATTTCACTGCCTACTAAAAATAATTGTTACTGGGATGATTGATAAAACACTTAACTACTTTGTAGTGTCCTCCTCTTAAGGTACTGTTTAAACAGCTTTACATGTCAAACATTTTATGCTGATATTTTTTTTCCTACTGTTTCTACATCTTAGCCAATCTACTATTTTCATTACTACTAGGCCAATAATTATTGATCACTTGATCATTCAGATTAATTCATTATTGCTACTATGAATGAAGGTACAGATTGATAATGGATAATAATTCCCTTTTATTTTAATATTTTTTCTAAGGTAGAAGCAAGCACACAATCATTTCTGATGATTAAGGGATTTTGGTACTTAAATATGTGATACTTTGTTAATAGCTTTGAGGTGGCAACTTATATTTCTTGTTTCAAAAACCAAATACTTAAAGCTTCTATTAAAAAAATGATGGATATATGTACAAATAACTAATGTACATATAGAACGGACAGAATGCACAACCAAGGCCAGTTTCCCGCAGCCTTAGCTCTCTGTCACCCATGCTGATGTCACCAAGGGGAGCAGATGTCCAGTCCAAACATCCACATCCTAAAAATCATCTACACTTTTGACACTGTGAGATACAGGTCATAAACTGTATTCCAGTTGCCTTCCACTTGTAGTAAACTTAAGAGCTAAGTAGAAATTCAATGCCACCATTAAAGTCTGTCACAGGAAACAAAATGCAGGAGAGATTAAAAGCATTTTATTCCCATACTAGCAGTATGTTTGTGAATTCAAAATGTGAAATGGAAAATATCACCCATTTATTTAGAAAAATGTTTAATAACAGTAGCTACTGGAAAACTCCCAGGAAAGAGTTCAAACCAAAGCTAGCATATACCCTTAATATACATTCAGTTTGCTGAAATTACAGGTGCTTCCTGATGAGGGTTAATGTCTTTGTATTTCATATTCCTTTCTTTTTTTTTTTTTTTCCTGTGTTAATAGGTTTTTGAAGACATATTAGCTCTGTCTTTTCAGAATAGGATTATTATTGCAAAAATCAATAAAGATTTTAATGTTTTGTCACTTAACACTGGTGCATTATAACTTTATATTCTTTTTCACTAGTCATAATTTTAGTTATGTTTCATGTTCTCCATATTCAATTACTTATCCTCTACTGAGAGCTCTACTTCTTCCAGGATTTGTTCAAAATACTGTAATTATGACACACACTTTTACATTTTCTTCCCTGTAGCCAAAGCAAAATTCCTGTGGATATGACACAGCAGATGTGTTGACTATAATAATGTTCTGTTTGATACTCTGAGATGTTTCTTTTTAAAATTGCTTCATTTATATAATTCCTTCTCAGTGTTTGCATGAAGTCTGGTGCACAAGTGTCTCACATCTCTTTTCATTTAGCTGAAAAATTGTATAAACTTTGACCCTAGTTTTCTCACTGATTTTTTGGAAACTCTTGAGATCTTTACTCACCCACATGTTTTTTGTGCTTATTGTGGTCAAACATCACCAAACTCTGATGACTCTGTTATCTGGGCAATTGTTTTTTTTCCTTTGTGGGCAAGGTTCCTTTTTGAGGATTTCCTGAGACTACACTTCTCTGAACATATTTTGTGACACTTGCTTTAGATCAATGTGAGGAAGGTTAATTATTTATTCCAGCATGAAAAAATGTCAGTAATCTCTGTCTTACTGTTTTTGGGGTCTTCTCCAATTTTATATATTTTAATTCCCAGGAGACAGGAAGCCTATCTGATTTGTGGAACTTATAATAAGCCTATTTTCCTTATACAGTTTTCTAAAGACTTTTAGTGATGTTAGTGTGATTTTCCAGAATTCTCTCTCCCATTCTTTCAACTAAATATGTACATATATCATCCTGACATGTGTCTCAAATACTGACAGAAGTACTTTCTTGGACAGTATCAGAGGAATTACAGTGTCATCCATCCATTTTGAATTAGCTGTCCATTTTTTCTCCAGTGTCCTTCATTTGCCACTGCTTGGTTTTTTTTGTTTTTTTTTTTTTTTGTATCTTCAAAGACATCAGATTTATACTGTTGATTTTTCAATTGCTGGTATTTTTCTGCTTGTTTTTGTAATTCATTTCTTCTACTGATTGCCAATGCACCATACGGTTTTTTGATTTAGCTGCTTCAGCGCAAGCAGCTTTGTGTCCAGTCCCATTCTTCCTTCCTTCCATCTCACCTCTGATTCCAGCCTGATGTTAATCACTGCTCTCATTGACATTTCCAATCTAAAGATTGGTTTTCTCAGCCAGAAGGTACATCTTCTGCACACATTATACCTCCATATATACCATATATATATAGTTAATATAGATTACACATAGGTAGGTAGCTTCAATCAGAAACAAATTCAGAAGAAAACCGCTTGGGTTTTTGGTAATTGAAATTCTGCAAATGTAGACAGTTGTTACAAGAGGTGATTCCTTGTTTTATTTTCTCAATAGAGATGTGCACAGATGGTTTATGAAGAAAACTCCTCTTAAAGTTACTGGAAATGTTGTGGCTTAGAAGCACCATCGATCGAAATTTATAAAAGAACAGAAACTACCCTTTGAGCTTTAGTGTGCATGTAGCAGCAATGACAGCCACGTTGTAATAAATAGCATGTTCACTGCAAGTAAGCAGAAAATTGGGTCAAATTGTCTTCTGGTGCTAGCTTCAGCAAGGAAATGAATGTTTTCAGGTTCCACTATAAATGGATCTTTTGAACTATACAGAGTGCTTGTTAATACGTCAAGTCAGTGCAATGTATCTTCAAACATGAAAACAGTACTCCATTAGGAATAAAAGCAGCTTAAAATTTGTACACTGGTCTATTTATCACCTTTTTTTAGAAGAAGAAATAAAATAGGAAAGCATCTTCTAGATCCTATTAGGCTAAGTCCCTTTTTTTTTCTTTTCTTTTTTTATTGGTCTTTGATTAGTTTTTCTCATTTTGATAATTTTCTGATTATATTCTGACAGAATGGTGATTGAAGTAGTGGCATTATTATGCTTCCCACAAAAAATTCTGCTCCTGATGTGCCTGTGCAGATACAGGATTTAGAACCTACATTCCTGCACCTAATCCTTGTGTTACTGTATCATGTCAATTTAAGGTGCATCATGTAGCCAGAGAAGTACAAATGGGTGGCTGCTTTGAGGGACCGGGACCAATTGTCCCAGTAACTTTACAGTGAGGTTAATTTTGAGAAATAAAGAAAATTTACTTTATTATGTCATTTCACAGTGTATGAAATAAAATTATTTGGAAATTTTGCATATATGTTACCAATCATGATGAATGGAACTATTTAACTCTTAAATCAAGGTACCTCTCTTTGTGCCTTTCATTTTTTTCCTAAATAATTTTTTTCATTGTGAATAATTACTTTCTACAGTTTTTTAATACATTTGTTAGGGGAAATATTGATTACATTAATTGATGAGATTAATTGTGGGATTGACTCTGTTTATGTAAATAACTCCCTAATGTTCTGCTGTTCTGAGATTTCACATGACCTGGAAGAATGGCCTGCTTGTTCCTTTAGTATTCCAATTTTATCAAATTAATTCTTTCTTTCTTTTAGTTCACTTCCGCTAATTTTCTGTTTCTGATCTGTTTTTCTAATTGTTCCTCAAGAATCCAATGGGCTGATCTCAAGATGCTGTGTGCTACTAAGAGTCATACTGTGAGAGTTAGACAATTTATTTGTCTTTCAGTAAATACATAGAGTTTTGTATTTGGCTTGCTTCAAAATGTTGGACGCTGTGATACAGTTATTATGAAACCCTGATGTGGTCTTTCAATATTCACTTGCAGAAAATCAGGTGATGTTCTTACTTTATTGAGAAAACAGTGGAGAAGCAAGGTGTGAAGGCTAGAGCTCCTCCACTGTAGCAACCTCTTAACTGCCAGTTGCTATTTTTTTGTTGTTGTTTTTTAGCCATATTATATGGCTAAAAATTGAGTTTCACAACAATAATATCTAGCCAGGCTGAGATTTTTTACTATCCCTCAAAGGTGTCACCACAATGGTCAAAACCCAGAGAGGGTGGCACCTTCTCCATCCTTCTTACATCCACTGTGCTGATTGCACATGTGCTGTGCACTGCTACAGTTTTTTAATTGTTTTAGTCTGAAGTGGAATTGAGAAGATTTCTGTGGGCAGATACAGTGTTTTAAGGCTCAGATCTGGAAAACAATTGGAATCAGCATTTTCGGGTCACAAGAAGAATGTGTTTCACTGAGGTAGATTGAAGTGAAGAGGTGTAGAGATGAAGTCCTAGGGAAAGAAGCATCAATTATTTTTGAAGATTTATTTCCTTACCATTGTGAAAAGTTTTGCTTGTGTAAAGGCTTCATAAATAAGTAAAAAAAGACAGTTTTATGATACTTGTACCATAAAACAGATGTGCAGCTCTGTGTGTGTGTGTCTGTGTGACAAGGTTACACTACCATGAAATTTTAGTTTCTTTTTCCTTTCATCCAAATCAGTGGGTTAACTGGAAGAGGGGACAGTGTTTGGTATAAAGGTAGAAAGGTATCATCCAAGAGCACTCTGAATTTAGCACTGTAAGACACTGCATTTTGACACTGAATAAAGTCATCACCAGGTTTTTGGATTGTCCTCCTGAGAGGTTATAACAATAATGTCAAAATCAAGTGTTTAAAATGTTTTTAGCAACAGAAAGGCTATAATGTGAAAAAAAAAAAAAAACAGTGGAAAATCAAAATGATTACTTCAATGTAAAAATGAACATAATACTTGTGAAAATTATATGAAATTGGAAAGTTGTTACTTTGAGAAGATCAATACAATAACATTCAATAGAAGCTGACAGGACAAGTGAAAGCTTTTTGCTAGAATAAGATGAATATAAATCAGAGACAAATAAAATCTGACCCATAAATGAAACATTTCTGAATGCAATATGTAAACACAGATCGATATGTAAAAAAATGTAATGCAATCACACAAATAAAAACCTAAAAAAACATAAAAATAGGGTTCTTGCAAAAATAAGATTAATATGGGGATATGCAAAATAAGTAAAATAGAGATCGTTGCATTGGAAAGATTAGAGCACATGATAATGTAAATAAGAATAATGCTATGTTAGTGTACTTGTTTCTTTTATTGTGATTTTAATTTGTTAAAGCTACTCATTGAAATATGCTGTTATTTGGTCATCTTGTGGCAAATGTTTAGCTATTTCTTCTTTCTTGAATAGCTTTTGTAAATTATTGCAAGTCACAGGAAGATGCTAGGGAAGTGAAGAAAGTATTTGGGTATAGAGTTTTAAAGAATATTGTATACATCCTTGGAAGGGGAAGATCCACATTCTTATCCTCCACATCATCTCTTTTCAGTGCCTTATACTTTTTATTTTTTTTTAAATGATATTTTTGCAGAAAGTCACTTCTGCTGTGTTCAAGAAATTCTGGACTAAACTTCAAGCCAAGATGGGTTTTGAGTGTCTTCAAAGTGGAAGGCACAGCTTGAGAGTTAAAAATCTTAGACAATTCTTTCAGTTGTGTTGTTTATAAATTATTGAATCCTTTGTCTTGAAAAAATCACTGTTTGATAGTACTGACTAGAGAGTGGGAAGCACAAGAGAAAGCTTTCTGGATCTTTTGTTTCAGTAGAGTTGAAGAAAATTACAATGGTCCATTTTATTAAAGTCACAAGACAATATTGACTAAAATGAATGTCTGCCTTTCTTCTGCCAGCCTATCTGCTGCTCCAGAGACTTTTGGAAGGATGCTCTAGAAATTTCCTGTTAGAAAATACAGCATAACTCTCTGTGTTTGGAGAGGGGTTGTTATCTGGGTTTTTTGGGGCAATAATTGTAATGACACAGCTCATTTCCAGAGATGTGTGTCAGTTCTTTATGACATGGATAAGTAATTTATTTGCTGTTCATGTTTCAAGCTCACTTCTCTGAAAGTTGGTTTGACTTCTTAACACTAGTATTGACTACTGAAAAATAATTCAAATATCACCAATATGTGCAGTTAGAAGTACAGAGAAGAAAAAAAAAAAAAGAAATACAGTAAAATCTGTTGAACTCTCAATAAAGGACTGTCACTGAGCTGAATTCATTTTTTATCTTTGAGGATTAGAATTGTAATAGTGCTGAGATTTCTTTGCTACTTGCTCAGATAAGTTATTTGATTTTTGGTCTCTCATGAATGATCCATTCACATTTTTCATGCATTGTGGTAGTTAAACTTTCAAAAGACAGAAATTTTGTCTGAGTATTTCAGAGGCAGGGGGTCACCATGAAGTCACTAATCTGAACCATGAGGCACATGAGCATGGTCACATCCCATCCCTGGAAGTGACCAAGGCTAGCCTGCATGGACTTTGAGCAACCTGGTCCAGTGGAAAATGTCCCTGCCCAAGGCAGAGGGATCCAGAACCAGAGGATCTTCAAGGACCCCATCCAGCCCAAACCATTCCATGATTCCATCGCAGTCTAAAGAAGAGCAAATCAGAGTTCTTGTACTAGAACTTTGGCCTGTTTTTCTAGGTCTAAAGACCTAACAAATAATTAAAGGCAATTTAATGTAGCAATGCTGACATAGTGGCTGAAAGTGTCAGTATTCAGTTTTGCTACCCATATTGGAGGGAAAACCCTCCCACCTAGTATTCCAATATGCATTAATATCAGGGAGACTACTCATATCACTACATCTGTATTTTTATGTTGCTGATATATCTGCTGATTCAGTTTTAACTAGGAGATCCCACTGAAAAATGCATTATTTACAATATTTAGAGTAACAATGCTAATTAAATAAGTGAGTATAGCCACTGAATGGAATGGTGAATTATGTCCTGATTTCAAACCAAAAAAATTCTAAAAAAAGTAAAATGGTCTGCCTTTTTTTTTGCATTTTATCAGAGACAGCAAGCAAACATTCCAGTTTTATGTTTTAGGGTGGTGGTTTTTTTTGGGGTTTTTTTGTTTGTTTTTGTTTTTTTTTTTTTTTTTTTGTTTGGTTTTTTTTTTTTTTTGTTTTTCACAGGTTTGGTTGATTCCAACACTCGAA
>VZRH01000397.1:268405-294069 GCA_013397555.1 Urocynchramus pylzowi | reverse complement strand
TTTGTTTGTTTGGGTTTTTTTGGGTTTTTTTTTGTTTTCCTGAAAGTTATATGAAAAAAAAAAAAAAATAGGTCTTTCTTCTTCATATTTTGAAACAATTGTTGCAATGAGTTGTTAGCAGATTGGGCCATTATTCCCCTGGAGTACATCCTGAATTGATGCGGAATGTCAGAGCACAGTGGGATTTAGCAGGTGCTGAGCTGCTGGCATTCAGTTTTGCTTCTTTCATTCATCAAATATGAAAGTTAAACATGTGAAGAAATGCCTGTAAGAATGAGTCTGAAGTTTGGTTTATTTCACTGTCATATGAATCCTGCACTTTATTTTAAATCCAGATTCATACTTTTATATCCTCCTCCTTTATCCTGGGAAATATGTCCTTCTGTATCCTTACTCCCTGACTTCAGTTGAAAATAGCTGCTTAAAATACTGTATGACTTCAGGGTTCTGTATAATATATTCTTAACTAGTTTGTTTACAGATGCATTTTTTCATTCCACAGCCATTGCTCCAGCTGTGTCTTTATTTCCTTAGCACATTGTTCACTCCCTGGTATTGGAAACAGTCCATACAGAAACCCCAAACTCAGCAGCTTCTCTCATTTTAAAAGCTCTGTTTATGCAGTATTTACTCATTCAGGAAGGATTATGTACCTTAGTTAAATATGAGAGGCTAAAGTAATTAAAATGTAGTACACTTTAGGCCATTAGGGTAGGTATTTATAACAAGATAAAATTTCTTCTTACACAGTAAAGTAGATGTAAGATAAGATGTCTTTCTTCATCCCATTCTAGTTTTCTGCAATTTTATTACCTTGTCCTGTGATTTTATGTTGACAAAGTAAATTAAAAACAAGGAGACCTTCAGCAAGCACGTTTTTAAAATTTTATTTTTGTCTGGACATTGTAGAACAAAGAACTTCTATACAGAGTGATTAAAGCAACGAATAGAGAAAATTCAGATGAATATATACTCATGAGAGTACCCATGACATGGAAACAGACAAAAACAACTACAAAGAAGCTTAATTTTACTGTGTTCTCAAAGATCCTTTTGAGTTTTTTCATTATTTCAAAGGCGTTCAGATTCTTATGAAGTGATTTATAAGGATTTTTTTTTTTTAATTTTGTTAAAACATCTAAAGCAATAAGCCCCAACTCCTGATATTGTCATCTGCTTATTGGATCAGACTAAGAAAATACTATGTACAGAGTGGCTGAACACTGCAGGGTTACAGTGTTCTGAAGGTGAGGGATGAAATCAGTTCCCTAGGCAGTAAAATTTTTTGTCATTAACTTCAGGGAGGCCAGGATTCACTGGAACACAGCTGGGCATCTCAGAACAGGACTGGGAGTCTGTGTATCCTTCCACATAGTGTAAATGCTGTAGAAGAAAAAAAAAATAATATGTTTTTCCTTTTGTAAAGGGACAGGGAAAGTCTTCATAGCAAGAAATAGAAATGTCTTCAGAGCAAGAAGCACCTCTGTTTATACAGGCAGCAGATTTTCAACTCTCTGGTATTCTATAGACCCAGGATCTTTGAGAGGAGTTTTGTTCATGCTCCCTCTATTTAATCTGGAGAACAGCAGCAAACCACACTTACTTAGCAGTGGAGCTACAATACCTGTGATGATGCTAGGGCCAAGAATAACAATTTCTGTTCTATGTTCTGACAACTCATAATACAATTGCATATGGTAAGGATTTTCATCTGTTGGAGAGAGGGGTAGTTGAATTTCAGAAAATATCAGTCTGCTTTGTCTTTGGACCAGCCTGTGACCAACAACAAAAAGAAAAACAGCAAAAAAGAATGTTTGTGGAAATTTCATTGTTTTTAATTCACAAGACTCATCCATGAGCTGATTGGTATATTGATGAGGACCAGGAGCTGTCACATCTTTATCAGTTCAGGTGATGAAAAAGACCTTGTCTCATCATCATTTTTCTCACATTTCCTGCTTGTGCACTGTATTCCCCTCACACTTAGTGTGTCTTAGATTTCTGTTGTCAAAGATATATTTAAATAGAATAAACCAGCCTGCTATTCCTTAATATTTCATATATATGGGGATTAGATTAAAATCCATGAATCAAATCCTCTGTATTACTTTGATATTTCTTAAAATATGTGTTCTCCATATATTACCTATATAAGAAAATAATTTTTACTTACAGTACAAAAAATATTAATAATTGGTTTTAATATTTTTAAACATACATATGTATGTACTCTATTTAGAAATATATATGAAGTCAATATAGAAATCCATAGTTTATTTGCAAGCATTTAATATTCATTAATTAGAGATGAATAAGTGGTTTTACTTCCTATTCTTGCTCTGCCATTAACTCTGTATAAAAGTGCATTTTTGTGGTTACTAAATTTAAGCTTCTAAATGGACATTTTCTTTATTTCTAACAAAGGGTGACATATCAGAGTAGGGCAGCTTTTTGCTTAAAAAATCCAATTCTTATTCTAGCTAGCCCATGTCATTCCTTTAATAAACTGATCAAGCTCAATCTTAAAAGATCTGGGCTTCTTGCTGGTATCTCACAGCAAAAGACCATTTTAGGACATTCTGCTCTAAAAGAGACTTTCTGACTGCCTTTTCTAATTTATTCTCAATTACTTTCTACCCATTTGTTGTGCCAGTGCCATCCCTACTCTTGCATACCACTTTTAAGGGTGGGCTTGCTTTCTGACTCATTTTTAGGTTGTGTCACTGAACCTCTGTCTGCTTTCAGAGGACAGATTTTCTGTTCTTCACATCCCATCTTAGTGGCCATTTTCAGCATTTTGTCCACTTGCAGTTCATCTGCTTGTCATGATGGACAAAACAAACTTACAGAATCCCAAGCAATATGATGTGTGGTCTTTATTTATTGTACTATCACATCTCTATTTTTGCTGGAGATACGTGTGCTTTCCAGTTTGCCATGGCTGGGGAGAGAAAAGAAGGAAATGTTGATGGATGCTATGCATGTTGTAAGAAGAACTGTAAGAGAATTTTAAGAGGTGATCTACATAAAACCAATCAGGATGGCATCCAGTTCTGAATTAACTGTTTCCAGACTACAATTAAAACAAAACGTGATGGAAAACAGCAACATAGTTTTAAAAAAGCAGAAAGCATGAAGTAAGAGAGCATTTTTGCATGAGTTTATCTGTTCCTAGTTCTTTTCCTTATCATTTAAGCCAATTGTTTGGGATTTACTAATCTTTTAAGGTTATTGAAGTTATTGAAGTGATGGTACTGTGACAGAATGATGACAGAATTTAATAAATTATTCTCAAACAGCATTTTCAGACAGTCTTTTGATTGCTTTTATTTGGTTTTGTTAACACCTAATTAATTTTTTTTTTAGAGAGAGAAGTCTTCATTAAAGATCAAGCATATCTCTGTAGTTACTTTAATTTGAATGTCACTAGGATATCCTTTGAAATGCTAACAAAACATTAGAGCAAATTAAGGTAGAGCAGAATTAATATATTAAATATGTGTGTGGTTTTTGATAATTAATCCCTCATATTCCCGTAAAAAGACAACATATTCATCTGGATTTTTTCTGGTGGTTTTTTGGGGTTTTTTTGTTTGTTGTTTTTTTAAGAAGAAATTATTTCCAAATAGTGACTCTACTTTCAAGTAATCTGTAAAACTAATAGTGAATAGTATAATTATTATTTTTATAACATTAAAATAATAATAAGGGTCTATCAGGTTTTTAGACTGTGCATATCTCTACAAAATTTGAAAAGCCCTCTAGAACCACTCTAATGAACAGTATCTTTCACACATTTTGTCTTCTTGTCATCTTCCCAGAATAACCTTAAAGCACTATATGGTTGACATTGGGTATTATTCCATTCTGAAATACATCCTGGCATATTTTGGGATAAGAGGAAGCAAGACAACAATGTGTCAGATGCACAAATACTGTTTCCAGCAAGGGTGTCTTTTGTGTTTTGCAGAGATAAACAACTTGTTGAAAAATTATGAGTGTGTGCTAAAGAATCTGTGTCTCTGCATTGTATTAACTTTTTTTTTTGTTTAATTATAATAGAAGCTTAATTCCATCTTCTGTTCTTGACATTTTTATTCTCATTTCCATCTAGTGGGCATTACTTATTTTAATAAGATTTTGCTGTGCTTCTCTGGCTATCAGTACATGGCAGCAAAGCCAGGCAACAGACAACATATAGCATTGCCAATTAATTTGCTTGATTTGGCACAGACACAACAGTATTCTAGACTTCAGTGACTTCTTCATGGAATTATTTATAGAAGTGTCTGGGACAAAATGTCAAATATCTAATGAGGAGTGGAGAAGTTCATTAAAAAAAGAAAAAGTACATGACATTTTATAATTTATGCTTTTAATTGTGAGCGTAAAATATCTACTCTATAGAATTTGTAATTATTTGATTCAATAATTGCTTCATTTATTAAAAAAATTATTTTAATACTTTGGTTTTATTCACCATTAAATGCATATAATCCAAACAGCTCTGATTATCCAGTAATTTTAAATTATGATATGTTGGGATATGGAAATGCTTCTTTCAAAGGAAGATTTTGAAACAAATTTGAAGAAATGTAACATGTGCAAGATCTAGAAGAGCATTGCATAACGACCTGTCCAGTTGGAAATTCCATTATATAAAAGCTGTTTGTTAAATTCAAAGACCTATTTCTGCTTTTCTCCCTTTTCTTTGAGTAAAAAAGATACATTGCCTTGGCATTTGTATATATTTGTTCTGATAAAATTTGAGAGTCTAAAAGAGAGGGTGGATAAAATACTACCCAGTTCCCGTATCTCTCAAAATTTTGCTATTGCTCTCCTTTACCTGTTTTCTAGTCATCTGTAAAATGTCTTTGGATGACTGTTTTGAGTTGGTCAACTTCCTATGGTTTTGTATAAAAACCATAAATATTCAGGTTTCCAGTGCCACTCAAAGAACCAGTTACCTTGGAGAAAATATTCATTTTGGAGCAAATATAAATCTTTTATTTGATTTAGTCTTTTAGCTATTGAAAGAGAGAGAGAAAAAGCTGACTTATAACACACATCTAAATTCAAAAGGTTGAAGTTTAATTTACTATTGGAACAGTTCTTCAAATTATATTTGGAGTCATGTAGAAAATGCATGTGTTTGTGTGTATATACATATATATGCATATTCTAATAAAGACACACATATGGATAAGCCAGTGCAAAAATCCAATTTAAAAGTACCTTGAAATAAAATGTCTATTCCTTCCTAGTCCCATGAAAGAGAAGACAGAAGTGCAACTTTCCAGTGGCAATGGAGAATGAATAAAATTCTGTGAAATTTAACATAAACAGGAAGGCATGTAATCTTTAAAAAGTTAGTGAAACACACAAGTCATAAAGAAAACTAGTTCATACCTTCAGTGGAGCTTCTCTATTATCTGATGAGCATGGCTACAGATGGAAGCACCTGTGTCTGCACTCATATGTGCAAAAATATGCACTTGCAAAAGTATTGTCCCTCTTTGCCCACTTTTGAATACCATAATATTTGATTGAAAATATATATTTAAATCATAACAATTATCAGTGTTATCTTTAAAGAAATCAATGGGTCAACTTCATTAATCATTATATGGAAGGGTAATACATTCCAGACATTAAAAGAAGATTAATGAACTGCTAAGGAGCTCCCTTCTCTTCTGCCCAGTGTCTGTGTAGCTGCCACATCAGGGAACAGCAGCTCACATATTTTCAGATATAGGAAATAGCTCTCAGGCTTTTCAAATAAAGTTGTTCCCTGTCTTGCATGCAGGCCAGAGCCTCTACATTGAATAAATCATCAGAAGGGTATTCCAGTTCTTTTAAAGAAGGTACAGCAGTGCTCCGTATTTTTTATTGATTGCATTCACAGGGGAAAATTGAATCCATTCCTTGTCAAGACCCCTAAGCCTCATATCATAAAGAAGAAGGAAAAAATGAAAAGGTGGATGGAGTTCAGTGAAATTAGCCACAAAGAATGATCTTTCATATTGTGTGATGATGAATTTTATTTTTTCTTCTTGCTTGTAGCATGTGAAAGGTAGCAGCTGATGTACTCTGAAGTAGTAATCTTCAAAGACTTCTTTTAGAAAAACTGAAAATAAGCTTATGGGAGAGTTTTCTCCAACTAGATTTTCTGCCCATTATCAGTCAAAAGCTCTTTCCTGTATATAAATTAAAGAAAGACAAGTAGATATACAGAAGTGTGACTGTAACACCTCTAAACATTTTATTTTAGTAAAATGCATTTTTTTTTCCAAACAGAAAATAAATTTTCATTACATAGATACAGTTAATATAAACTATCTCTCCAATTAGGGTATTCTGACAGGTGCTATGCTCTCTGCTATAAGCTAGTGAAAGTACCACAGCTTTGATTTTTATGTGCCAATTGAGAATCAGGATATTTTGTAAGGAATCATTTGAAGGATAGTTTTTTGCTGATTAGGACTGGGTTTGCTTGCTTTTCTTTGGAAAGTTTCAAATCCATTGCTGTAGGCTTTAAACCAGAACTCAGAGGTATTGGTTTGAAGTTGCCCATTACCAGTGACATTGCATTCAAAAAAAAAAAAAAAAAAAGGGAGAAAAGAGGACCTGATTTACAGGTTGGTTTTTGAGTTCAGGGTGTATGCTTTAGCAGGAGGAAAACATTAATAGAAGCTGTGGAAAAACACTTAGAAAAATAACCTATTCATACTAAAATTCCCAGCACCCTTTTTCTCATTTACTGATTACTGGATTAGTTGACACAAGTGTGGGTGCATTCTATTTCAAGTATACTTCTAGATAGAATGAAAAAACCCAACCAACAAACCAACCAAAAAACAAAAATAGCAAACCGCTCCAGGAATGATTATTCTAATGATCATACAATCATTTATTTGAGTATCAGTCCCACTAAATAAACTGTGTTTCTGTTCCAAACACAATTTTTTTGTCATAATGAGAAAGTGAATTAAGAAGAAGGTAATATGTGTTGAGCCTGTCATGGTTTATGGTTTATGTATTATGGTTTTTTACAGAAATGAGACTTGGGCCCTTAACTGTGAATTTCTGGGGTGCAGGAATATATGCAATATTGCAGAATAGGAATATATTGCAAACTGTTAGTAGCCTTTTCCCAGATTTATTACAGTTTCCTTCTGTTAAGATGCTCTGTTCTTGTTTTTTCTTGAATTCCATATTATTTATTTTTTTTAATTCCAGCTTCATGTCTTTGGCCATTTGAGGGTTTTGTTTTTTTCCCCTTGCTGCAGATTCTTGAATTTTTTTTTAGGCTGTTGTATTTATCTCCAGGAGAAAGTTATAGAGGAGGAGGAGGAGGAAGGGGAATGGTGGACATAAATATCATAAAACTCTTAAATCTCACTGTAAAACATCACTTCCCCACAAATATTGCACACAAGATCTAGTAATCCTTATCTCTTAATTTATAGCCTAATCTCAACAAGTCTAATAAAGTGCAAAAATTATCAGTTCTATTTTTTGTATTTGGCACTTTAGTATTTAGTTATTTTACTATCTGTAGACTGTTTCCTTTTTTTGATATATGTTTATTTGAGATATATATATTTGCATATATATGACTGTGTGTGCAGAGGTGTGAGCATACAGATGTAACTCCTTTCGATACATTTTTGGTGATATTACAATCATAGAATCATAAAATATGCTAAGTGGGAAGGGACCCATCAGAATCATTAAGTCCAGCTCCTGTCTGTCTCTAGAGCATTGTCCAGAGGACCTGTGTGCCTCTAGAGCATTGTCCAGATGCTTCTTGAGCTCTGTCAGGCTTGGTGCTGTAACCACATCCCTGGGAAGCCTGTTCCAGTGCTCAGCCATCCTCTGGGTGAAGAGCCTTTCCCTGATACCCAACCTAAACCTCCCCTGACACAGCTCCCTGTTTTCTTCTTGAGTCCTGTCACTGGTCACAAGAGTGAAGAGATTGGTACCCGTCCCTCCAAACAGGAAACTGTAGCATGAAAAGAAACAAAATCAAGCTGAAAATATCTTGTCTACCTAGGTTACAGAGCTCCTAATGACTTAATGGAGCCACTTCTGGAAGCAAGATCTGACACAAGGTTAAGTTTAGAGAGTCCATACATAATCTTTAGTTGCACAGCAGGTCAAACGGGATCTAAGACATAATTGAACAGTAACCATTTAAAAATTATAATTAACATCTCATGATGCCTCAGGAAATTTTTCTTCTTTACATAAACATATATTTATTTATAATTTTCTACTTGACAAAAAGAGAGGTATATAATACAAGCTTATTGCTCAGAGGAACTCTCAAGAGTTGGAAATTTAACTTGATATTTCTTCAGAAAGCTATCTCTTGAGAGAGTAATGTCTTAAAACTTCTCTGAAAAAAAACAGATAAACCTTTCTGCAAAATACATGGTGTAGCAATTTTCTCCTTAACCTTTAAAAACAAGCTTATAAAATTTAATGTTGTGATCTCATTTCTCTAGTACCTTTTAAGATCCCTGCTTTGGAAATGGGCTGTAAACTGTTAACTTTCAATCTACCCTTATTTTTAGCTTTTTTTTTCATTGTAGCAGGGGGTTAGAATGTGGACCTTCATACCAGATTTTGCTCTGTAATGCCACACAGGACCCTTAAATGTGAATTGGTTTTATTTCAGCATGACTTGCCCATTTGCAAGAGAAGATGAATTTTCTTTCCTGTGTATGTAATACCATAACATAAGCAGGATCTCTATGACAAGTAGCAGTTTTCATTGGATTTATGCCTACATCTTTAGCTGTTTTCAAAGGTTTTTTTCCTCTAGGTTCCTTTCCACTCTTGGCTTGCTGATCTAGGTGCTTCAATTTAAGAAATATTGCTTACAATCCCAGTATGCAAGACAAAAGAAAGAATTTGTGACTAAACTGTCAAAAAGCCCTTGCTTTTCAAAAATAACTATGCATTTGAAATTGTCTAAAACTGGGGGGGGGGGGGGGAGATTATTAATGAAATGCTTACAACTGATTGAGGTGAAAAGCATGATTTATCATAAGGTGTTTTGTTTCACAATACAATTTCATTGATTACTGAGTCTAATTTATTGATCCTTTAGTGTAGCGGTGTTGATCATTTAATGTTCAATTTTAAAGTTTCCCAATATAGGTCTTTCTCAAGAAGGTATAGAACATGTTAAAAAATTCCGTATTGGTTTCATTATATAAACTATTTGATTGATTACAAGTATTGGTACAGGAGAACTTTATGAATGTTAGTTTCTGTATAACTGGCAACATAGTGTTTAGCTGAATTGTGAATTTTCTTGTATTTTAAGTTAGTTGACCCAACTCATAAATGTTAACATTCACTTTGCTGTCCTTACTGTCAGAGCCCAGATCTATGGACATTAATATCTTTTTAGTGTGCTAATGAGCACTACTGTTCATGCAGCCCCAGCTTTATATTAGCAATAACTCATCAATGTCTTTTTCCCATATAATCCATTTTGAAAGGGACATCTCTGTTATGTTTATATTATACCTACTTTTGTTGATGTCATTCTACTCATTCTTAGTGCTGTGCACTGTAATTAGGCAGCATTTATTTTTCTGTAAACAGTCTTCTCTCTGATTGGGAAGTTCAATTAGAGTGACATCTCAGAAAAGAAGTATTTTTAGAAGATATTGTCTGTGCAAATAAACCAAGGGTCATGGCATGCAAATAATGCAACCAGAAGAAGAGAGTGTGAGGAATTTAAAGAAAATGCCCGAAGAAATAAGTGCATTTCTTATAATTTAATTTCTGTATTAGTTAAATCTTACAGCTTTCTCAATATTCCAGCTTGCTTTTTGCAGCCATTGCTTCCCATGGTAGGATGTGACTTTCTAATAACAGATTTGTTTTGTCTTTGACAGCAACGATCGTGTTAAATGAGCTCAACTGGACGGCAGCGCTGGATGATGTGTTCAAGAGGAACAGGGAGGAGGACCCCACGTTGCTATGGCAGGTGTTTGGCAGTGCCACTGGCCTCGCAAGGTATTACCCAGGTAACTGAACTGTCCTGTGCCATGTATTGCATTAAAAATATTCTGGATTATCTACAAGTGAAATATAGCTAAAACTTGGTTTTTTACATAGGCACTGTTTCTTTATATCAAGGACTGTGAAATTATTCTGGCATAAAGCTAATATGAGGGGAAAGGAATTGGGAGTGAAATATGCAATTAGTATGGTGTTGTTAAGTAAGAAGAACAGAAGATTATGTCCTTTGAAAAGCAGAACAGTTTAATTTATTTTTTCTATTTTTTTCTATATCTTGTGTAAATAATCACTTGAATATTTGCAAGTGAGATTTTTGGACTTGTCTAGTTTTAAAGACAGTGACCTGGAAAGTAGACATATAACCATGTTTAACATTGTTAAAATGTGAGTGCACCATGCTATGTTCATGTCTCTCAGAATCCACAACCTCTGACAGGTTTGCTATTAGAGCGAAGGTCAATTCAACTTGATTACTTCAACCAGCATCTGTTTCACCAAAGAATCCCATCACTTGATCACACTAATTAATTTAAATAGATGTATATTTTACTGAATTTAGATAATGAGTAGTCTGAATTTCGTTTTTGTTGTTTGCTATGTAATGGAAAGCCTTGTTTTACTGCAAGACCTGTGCTGCTGATGCTGCTCTTTTTAAGTGATGCTCTTATCAATGCCTGAATAATGTGTCCACTAGACACACAACAATTATGTGAAGCATGTTGACTCATGCCTACAACTGCCTGAGGGAGAATTTTGAGAATCTTTCTCTTCTGTTTATACAAGATTGTTTGTGTTTCTGAGGGCGAAGGGGATTATTCTGAGGCTGTTATTGTATCATTAGCATGAGTGCTAGCACAGGCAGAGAAACTGCCTCAGGCTAGTTTACAGGAAGAATATTTCATAGCACTTGAATCCTGATTGTTTTGTCATGTTGGACGATCATGAAATAAATACAGGGAGATGTGGAAAAAAATAAAACTGAAAATGCTAATTTAATATTTATTTTGTTTTCCAACTCTTCCAATGCTTTTGGGATCTATGATCATGTGTGGGTTCAGCTTTTATCATGGCTTACTATGTGATGATTTCCAGTACTGAAAAAGAATGTTTAGTAAATATATTTCTCTGCCAATCTCTCGAAAATAATATTTCACTTGAAAATTAATCCCATATATTTAAAAATAGGTTCTTATAACTAGCTAACCTGTCTACTCCAGTTGTTCACCAACACAACATAGGAGCCTCAAAATCTCTATGTGTTCTTCCTTAGAACACCTGTATAAAGTGGGAGAAGCTTTTCTCTGTTTTGCAGGTGCAAATGTTGCTTGTATATGTTTCATCTAAACACAATTTTAAATTTAGTGTAAAGCCCAGATACTCACACCTGCTATTTATTCCATAGCTAAATATGTAACAGCTGTTCAGTCCTGTTGGAATGTAACTTCATAAATTCCTAAGTAATTGTAAGTCAATCCCAATTCTTGAGTGCTGGACATACATAAACTGTGGGAGCAGTCTGATACTCTGTAAGTTATAAATGCTGTTTTGTGCACCTGCTTCCCATTGTAGCTCAAATTAGAAAGCTTTTTACATTTTAGGTTTGTATAATAGGTCTTTGTGCAAGGTTCTCCATCCCTCTCTTGTTGTAATTTTTTTCTCAGTTTTCTCTGCTTGCTGGTGCAGCAGAGGTTCTGAAAATTAATTCAGGTTTCATATGTTGAAGTGGATGTTTTAAACCTTTATCTTATCCCAAGTTCCTGCTGCAGTCCCAATTCCAGTGAGCAGCCATATTTGGGGAGGGATGGGCTTCCATGGACACAGATGGATAACCTTTGCAGCTGTGCAAAGGTTCTTAGAGGATTTTAGCAATGTTTAGGCCATTAACCATTTAATTCTCTCACATTATTATCAATATTCTCATTAGTTTCCATGGCAGCATATTTTTGAAGAGAAATGCTAAGCTCTGTAGCTCTGTTACTCTACTGGCAATCATCCATTTTGATAGAGGATGCCAAGAGCAATTTTGAGATTTCTATTGGCTACTTTATGAGCTCTGAAGAACTCAAAAATAAACAGCAATTTAATAAAAGAGCTCAAAAAAAAAAAGGCATATAAAGTGCATGAAACTTTTAAGAAGGGTGTAATATATGCTCATTCATATGTTTAAAGGCACAAATCACAAATTAGTCTTTCATCCATTGCAAGGCCAACCCTCAGTAATCACAGGCCTCTAAAATCAAAAGGAAATTCTGGAATAAGGATACCTTGTTCCCAGTGGAAGAGGGTTGAGTTAGGGAATATTTAAACAACTGGACTCAAAGGAATGCCAAGTAAGTTTTCCAGATACACTAAATTTGCAGGAGCTGTCGACTCCTCAAGGGCAGAGAGGTCAGTTTAATATAGAATAAACTGTTGCACAAAATTTGAATATTTTACTATTTTTATTTTTAATTTTACATTTAATTATTCTTAAGTACAGTTAAAATATGTCAGATTGTTATAAGAAGTAATCAGACTGACTCGTAAAATTGTCAAGACTGAAATTTTTTTAAAAAAGATAAATTTATTAATTTTAGAAAATATTGATATTTAAATAAATTTAGTATTATTTTAAATACTAGAAATTTCCAGCCTTTTTCCTGCAAGAAAACAGTTTTTCATTATTAATGTATAACTCAAGAGTAAGAGGCAGTTTTCGAAAGTGCTGTGAAAGGAAGCTGAAATGTGTTTTGTGGGACTCTTATGCAAACACGACTGAAATTCAGTATTATGAAAACAGTGAAAAAAAGTAGAGGAGTTTCTTAGGTAAAACAGTGAAGCACTAAGTTAAAATTTTGGATTCTCTGTGACAGGGCAAGAGAGCACAAATTATTATAAATGTTGAATCGCTTTCTCCTTAGTAGTAGTAGGTGTACATTTATCTGCCTAATTATTTGACTTTGTAAGTCTAATTCCATAACCCTGTATTGGCTTTTAAGGTGTCATTTTAAGATGACACTTGACTAATTCTAGTCCAGACAGATGGTTTCAGTAGTTTTTGTTTCAAAATAAAAGCAGTATTCTGGCAGTGATTTATCAAGATCATTGAAATTAGCAATTCATTCCAATCCAATTGAAACTTTTTTCTGTTTTTTATAAATATTGAATCCATTGCCTGTGGACTTGCACATGTAGGGTTTTGTTGGTGCTGTGTGGACAGAATTGTATTTTAATATAGATCAGGTTTCAGATTTAATTTATAATTAACCACAGAATGCTGGACAAATCTGTTGCTCAAAAATAAATTAATTTAATTAAAGTAGTTTAATATGATTTGACAGATATTAAGTTACTTACATTTTGTGAGGCATCTATCCAGGTAATTTGAATGCTAGGTTTTAGAAAGCAGCTATCTAAAAGAACAATTTAATATCATTTTTTTGGTGGACTACTTGGAAGTGTCCAAGTAGTAACCAGTAATAAAGTAACCAGTTCCTCTTTTAATAATGAAATTCTTTTTAATTATAGATATAATTAGGATTATAATTGTTAATCAATGTTTCATTAAAATACTGCAATGGGAGGCATATTATTTTCACTGTAGGAAATACTAATTAAACAACCTTTAAAAACAACTTTGTATTTATGTGGCTTTTATCACATACCATCTCTCTCTTTGTTCATTTTGTTGGGTCTTTCTGGGGGGTTTTTTTGTTTGTTTGGTTGGGTTTTTTTGTTTTGTTTTTTCATTTATTTTTTGTACTGCAGACAGCAGATATTTGTTTGTAGTTAAATATGATACAGGAGGCTTTCTAGTTACAGTAATAAATCTACTTAAAAATTGGTTACATCAGATTACTCAAACGAAAACACAGTCCTAATTTAGATGAGTGCTTAGTAAAAAACTGTTTGATCAGCAACACTGACTCAGCTCTCTCGAGGAAGTGCACTAAATAATAAATTTCCCAAGGGTTATACTAGAAAGGGTAACTGTTAGTACTGTTAGTACTGATAGTTTCAGATTTCAGCTCGTGAGTTGCAAATATCCGTAACAGTCGCATGATGATGCATGAGTTGATTGAGCATCTTTTATGAGGAAATGCTGAACCTAGGCACATTGGGACAGTATTTGGTCTGCAGTGACCAAAGGTCTGAAGCTGGGAATGTTCCACACTTGGTCAAGAGCTGAAAATTTGAGTCAATTCATAATAAAATAAAACTGAGAAAGAAATACTATCCTGTCCCCAGCAGTTCCAAATCTTCCAAGTTCTACCTGGAATTTTAACAAGGGAAGTTCAGCTAAAAATTTGTGTTCCCAGTATGGTATTTCTGTCAAAAGACATGTCTTCCAGTCTCCCAAGCTTCTGCATAGATCTGTGACTTCTCTCTTGTTGTCTTGGTGAAGTCTTTTTGCTGGGGGTCTTTCATAGAGGAGAAAGCAGAGTCCAACCTGCAGCTCCACACCCTTGTCTTGTCACATAACCCAGACACACATGCTTGTCCTCTTCATTTGACCTTACCTGTATTACCTGTATTACAGAAGAATTCTTACTTTAAGTATATCTGATCATGCCCTAATCGTGTATACATGTGATTTGTAAGTTCATCTGCTCCCTCCCCTTAAAGATGTATCTGTGTTATTAAACAGGATAAGTCAGAGTTTTACTGCAATCCTTTAGACAGCCTCATGGTGTGACTGAAGGGACAACGTGTGCTGGCAGCTTTTCCCAATGGACAGCACTGAATGCAGTTTTCTTTCTTAAATATTGCAAAGTTCTCCAGTTTTGTTCCAGGAGACTTTATGTCTCAGAGACACTGGATTATTTTGTGCTATACTGCATGTCATATATGTGCTGCATTGCATATAAAACACAAGTTTTCATCTGCAATACACTTCTGGTTAAAAAATTAATACAAACATCATTTTTTCCTCATTTTGCAGATAAAAGAAACAGCTATAGAGAGATAAAATGGCTTCTTCAGTGATCCTCTGAAGGTTAGGTATTCAAGCCAGGGGTATGCATAGCAACAATTCTTTTAGTATTGAGTGTGCATTTATGTTAGCTCATACTTAAATTCAGTTTAAATATCAGCAGGTCCGGTAATCTCCTCTGGATGTTTGTAATATCAGTACTGAAGAGTACAGTGAAAAGAGCTGTTGCATTTTTCCCTTTCTTTACTGTAGACTTGCCTTCTACACAGACTTCCTTTGTTTATCTATAAAATAAGTAGGTATAATGTGATGGAAATTTTAATTAATAAAAAAAAAAATCTCTTTGTATTGCTCATGCCAGTATTTTACTAGGGTATTCCTATGGAACTTGAGCTTATGAGGTATTAAATAGAAAAATTCACACATAAAGAAAGAAGCACTTCAGTGATGATTTTCCAGAAAAAGAATATTGTCCCTAAAGTCTTCAAAATTTTGGATTAAAAATATAGATAGAACAGAGCTATCTGAATATCTGAATAAGGATTATCTCTTATCCTGAATTAAAAAAAAAAAAAAAACAACAACAACAACGACAACAACAAAAAAAACCAACCAACCAAAAAAAAAAAAATCAAAAAAACCCAAAAAAAACCCCTTAACCTGTTTCCAGATGTTAGTGAATCAAGTTTCACTTAGCTACTAGAGTATTCCCTGCTTAGACAAATTAATAATAGAAGAGCTTTAAAAATCAATTTCTAATAAAATAAAATGGTATCTCAAAATGAAGAACTTGCTGTGCACAGCTGCTCTTGTTTTAGCAATTAATGGCAAGCAATAGTGTTGTGGCCATGATATTGAACTCTCCAGAGAAAGTAATTACTGAAGCAGATACTAAGAGACTGGAAAGCCAAAAAAATCCATACAAAATGAATCAAAAGCCTTGCAAAACTGAGAATGTCCCCTTTTTTTTTTTTTTTTTTTGTGAAAGGTTTTATATTTTATAGCTGTTAGTTCCTGTTAACAGCTCAACATTTAAAGAAGCCTTTAAAGTAGACAAACAAAGTAAAACCACAATCATTTTCCTAGTAATGCAGCTTATAAATTATCAATTAATGCAATTAGTGTGTGTGAGTCAGATACTTCTACTTTTTCATAGAAATAAGCTTCTTTGAGTGTTGTTCACTGGGTTTTTTTTCTTATTTCCTTTGAAATCTGGGAGGGAGGAACAGGAACTGACATGATTTGGATCTAACCAAACTCATCACACAAATCAGAATTGTTGGTGGAAAATACCTTGGAGATCATTAAGTGTAGCCATCAACCCAATATCACCACCACATTTACCACTAAACCATGCCCTCAAATTCCACATCCACATATTTTTTATTTTTAACTTCCAGGGATGGTGACTGCCACTCCCTGCACTGTGCATATCAATTCTTCACAACCATTTCTGGCAAGAAATTTTTACTAATAGCCCATCTAAATTTCCCCTGGCACAACCTGAGGTTGTTTCCTCTTATCCTGGTCCATTGTTACTTGAAAGAAGAGATTGACACCCACCTCACTACAACCTTGTTTCATGATATGAAAAATCTTACATTAAGTTCAGTTATGCCTTATTTTTCAGAATGGATGTGCTGAATTTTACAGTTACACAGGCAGATCCATGGAATTACAGTATAACCTGCTATTTCTAGTGAATTAATGAAATTACATACTGCAGCTCACCATACCTTCATGCTGAAATTTGTGTCTTTATGACACAGATTTAAATCTCCAGAATTTGCTTTTATAGGAGAAAAAGGAAAACCACAGTAGACCCAATGAAACAGCTTGTTGCTTCTTCTCAAGCTCTAATACTCCAGCCCTCTTTGGGGACATGGTCCTAGTCCAGGTGAAACTAATGCAAGCAACACATTTAGGATAAAATTCAGTTTATACATGCAGAAAGAGAATTTTTTGCCTCTGAAACAAGGTAACAGAAAGAGGTTCATTTGAAGTGGCAGACTGAAGTATTTATTGTACATTCTAATTGCTTTTGGGTGTTTTGGTACATAGGGACAAAAAATCAATACTTTTTTTGTGTATGGACTATTCCCATATCAAATCTTTGCTTAACTGATTTATGATGAAAGTGAGTGCAGTATTGCCCATAACATAATTATCCATTACCACATGGGTAATTCTAAAAGAACTCACTATTATTATCCTCTCTTTTCTGTATTGTGATGATGCTGTGAAAGTTACAGAAGATATTGCACAGACCTGTCTAACTTAGATAGATTTTACCTGAACACATTTTAAGGTCTTGGCAATTTCAGTCATTAGAAGAAATTCACAAGGGAATGGCTGCATTCTGTCCTGACTGAACATTTGGTGTGGTAGCACAGAGCTGATCAGTAACAATCTCCATCTTGAGAGGATGGTACTAGCCAGAATTAATCCAAGGTGTCATTATGATACAGATATCCTGAATACTAATTACAGCAGTAAAAACACTTTATGAATATTAATGTTAGGGGCTTCTAAAGTTATGGCTGTTTCCTGTTTTTAGTTACCATGTCTCACCTTCTACTGGAAAACAGCTAAGGAATTCTACAAAAGTGCTGCTGCTACACTGAAATTCAACTGAGTTCTTTCTGAGTAGAAAATTGAGGAACATAACATTTCTCAAATAGTCTGGGCTATCACATATCTGAAATCAGGTTTTTCACATAAGTTCAGTAAAAGAATTATGAAGTATCAGCAAAGTATATGCTGTAACTTTTTCCATCTGAGAAGATGAAGAAGATTCATCCTCAGGGAATCGAATAGCTCTGGTTTTGATATAGCCACATGAATGTTAATTTGAGAGATCACAAGATAAAATGTGAAGTTTGTGTCAAAATAAAATTATGCAGTCTGGGATTTGATAACTGGTATTTGTTGCCTATTCTAATATCAGCTTTTAGCCTCTTTTCTCAAATGTATTAATAATGTAAAGGTATGTAAAGCTGTTAATAATTCATCTCTGCCTCTCTGTTCCTTGCACATGCAAACCTAACCAGTAGAACAGGGCAGAACTTCCAGGAAAGTTTCCCTCATGACACTCACCTATGGCTCTGGAATCATCTCCTGAATTCAGAATAGGAGGTTGTAGCCAGGGTCTTCCTTTCCTAACAAATATTTTCATTTAGGCTCTACCCTGTGACAGTCTCTACAGTGCATTAATTGGTTCTGCTTGTAATCAACAAACCTGTGGATTTCTACTCTAAATGTGCAGAAATAACAGAAAAGCATGGCTTAGTCTTGCTTAAATTATATCCAGACCTTGTATTTCAATAATGCAAACAGAAGTGGGAGGGGTATCAAACCCAATGAATAATTTATAAAGTATCAAATCTATCCACATGGCCAAACAGGAAAATCATCAAAAGGGAACATGAGTAAAGCCTAATGTATGCACCAGACAACTGTGCATTGCTGACATAGTTCAAAGATACTCATATGCAACAATGCACTGTGGTGGGGCTGATTTCTTGAAGATATTGGTGAACCAGGTTCCAAACAACCTTATAAAAATGTATTAAATGATAGGTTATATGAACAAAACTGCAAATCTCAAAATCCTTAATCAATTTCAGTTTTTGAGGGAAAAATGTAATCGTATTTTTTGTGGTTTTCATTTTTCTTTTATTTTAGACCACATAATAGCTTTTGTCAGTAAGATATAACCTGGTTTCCCCAAATGCCTTTATAGTGTGTTCTGTATATGGACCAAAAAAGCAACACATCTCTTTCATTGGTCTCCATCCCTTCTAATTATTTCCTGTATAATTATAAATGCATACTTACTTTTTTTTTTTTCATAAAAAGTATTAAATCAGGATAAATTAAAATTGATCAGTGGAGATCAAATATCGTAAGGCAATTTCAGTTTCCCATTAAAAATAATTTCAGTAATATCCATAACTACTCAAAATGTTGCTAAAACCAGTGAATACATTTCAGGCCATTCAAAGCTATCTAAAATTAAAAGTATTATTCCAGATAGAGACTAGGAGGAATGGGTAATTTAGTCATGTTAATTCTTGAGGATGAAGAGGGAATTCAGCACTTCTTTGGTGTGAATGAAATTTCAGATACTATGGACTGACTCCTTATTTATGTTATGTAGAGCCTTGCAGAGACTTTCTACTAGATTATGTAAATTGTTGTAGAAACCATCAGAGAGATCAATAGAACAAGTTTCCTCATTATACATTATATATCTTCATTAGTGTATGATCCAGCAGCCATTAATATCCTGTGATAAATTGTGCAGTCATGGAACTTAAGCATGTAGAATTTTGTTGTATTTTTCTGGAAAGAAAATAATATATTTATTAGGAAAACAAAACTTATTGGCACATGGCACAGGAAATAATGGTTTAACAGCATGGTAATTAATAATGTTTTTAAAGACCTTCTCCAGATCTCCCTGAAGCTGCTGACAGTCATTCCAGGACTTTGTGTACTATAAAAGCCATGCTAATGAGCAAGAAGTAGAATTTAGTTGTTGTGTTCACCATTGTGTCTATCTAACCAAAACAAAAACTGTGTTACCATTCACAATCTCATTCATAATCTCCAGAAAGACCAGACAGGCAGTAAGTAGCGTGCTGAGTGGCTTCTGCTCAGTTTATTTTGTGTGTAATTGTACTGTTATTAAAGTTTTTAGCCTAGTTCTCATGAATGGCTTCCTCTCCACTGTTCTTTTAAACCTTCTAATATAGATGTAGCCAAAAAGACACAGTTTGGGCCCCACTGTAATCCAGGCTATTACTGAAAAGCTTTGGTAGAACTGAGTTCAAGGCTTAGCAGCTCAAGGTTTAACTGAAGGAATTCTGCTGTAGATCAGTTTGGAAAAAATTCTCTTCACATCCTTCATTTTCCTGTCTCAACCAGAAAATTTGGGCATCCTCTCAGTATTTAAAAAAAAAAAAAAAAAAACAAAGAAAAGGAATTTTTAAATGTGTTGAGATTTTTATTCCAGTTAAAAACCCCTCAGGTGTTGCTGTACAGTCGTTTGGTGCTTTTAGAAATACAAGGGAAAGTTTCAGGCATTTCAAATTTTGCTATTAGGTGTTTAAGTCAGTATAATTTTGCCTCTTCATGTTTCTGAAAGGTTTGCCACATCTGTTTGGTCTAAAGGCTCCTGGTTCTGAAGGGCTTTCTGTTGAGAGAACTGATATTGACCTTAAGGATGTGATGTGCTTACATGTCAGGTGGTGTTACATTAACATGCATTTGTAGCTCTCAAATTTTGCAGAAAAAAGTAGCTGAATTATTTCTCATGGTCTTCTGTTGCACAGCTAAGATGAAATATTAACCCATATTTCTGTAAATCTTAGTTTAGCACTTAGACAAATTACCCTGGAGTTTAAAGTGGATGTGAAGACTGGGATATCAGATGAATTCTAGGTAAATGTTCCTATGATGGTTTTCAGTAGATAATTTATGTTAGCTAAAGGGCCATTCTGTCATTCTGCCTGTAGAACATTTGTTCAGTTTTAAATGATTACCTCTGTCAGCATTCACTGTCACACTATTATATGAAAATGGTGTTAGAAGGGCCCTTCTTCAGCTCCTACATTCAAATTCTCTTTTGCTTTACAGAATCATCCTTTTGCTTTACAGAATGAACTTAAAGAGTTGAACTTATCTTTCATGTGGAATAACATAAATCTACCAGTGTCAATTGAATTTTCTCTATTGTTTTGAAATACATCCAGATCATAAATTGAGATAATTCTCTGTTTATGAAGGCTGTCCAAGATACATATCAATTAAGAGAGACATATTTTGTAAGGCATAGTCTTTTTACTGGCTGTCACTGAAATGACTGAAAGTTTTGCCAAAGATATGGCAGCCTTGGTCAGTGTCTTGGCTTATTTTTGCTATTTTACCTAAACCACTCATAATACAAACTGAAATGAACATATTACTTGAAGATTTTGCAAGTCTCAGGGAATGAATCTGAAAGATGGATTTTCAGATGGAATTTTTATGGAAAGGATAGCCTGGACAGAGACAAAAAAAATCCATCATGGAACTTTTGCTAACCTTGTAGGGTCATAAAATACTGGCAAATTTAACCTGTGCATATCTAATGATAGGTTAGAATTTTAACATACATCCATCTCAAAAAATTAAATTTTCTCCTTTCTGAAAATTTCAAATACTTTTATCCTGTCAGGTCCCAAAGGACATCTTAGGTGGTTTTATCTGAAATCATAGACAATACTGGTATAGATTTTGAGGTTTTTCTGGTGTGCAAAAATGCCCAGTGTTCTCTGTAGCTGCTAAATTTGTCCTTCTAAATGTGGGTTTTACTCAGCTTAAAGGTTCCAGTAAGTGATAGGCCAGATCATGGTTTAGTCTCTTAGGAAAGGGTTCGTTTTGTAAAATCAAAAATAGGCAGCTACTCAAAGCTGATGGCTTCTTTTATATTCATGGGTGGAGATATAAATCTTCCATTTTGTCTTAGGTATATGATTTTTCAGGAAATCCTGGAGCTACCTATATATTTCTTTATTTCCTAGACAGAAAAATGATTGATGTCAGGAAATAGCACCCCCAAGGCTTTTGGCATACAGTGAGAGAAAAAATTGTAAAACATGATCTCATTCCCAGTAACTTTTCAAATTTTTATTTGTGTTCATTAAGCTGTCACATGGTTTTGAAAGGCTCATTTTATTTTCCAGTAAGGGAATAATTCCTGCTCTTGATGAAAATTATGGTAAAGCTTAGATTAAACACTTGAAAAAGGTCATCATTCTTACCATTTTCTTTACAGAGACATAAATATTTGAATCTCTTTTTTTTTTTTTTTCAGAGAATATGCTAGATTCATGTTACTTTTCTAATATGCATTTTTGGGTAAAGCTCTTGAGTCAGTGAACAATTATTTAGGCTCATAACTGAGATACCATTATTATATACAGCAATAATTAACTTTTTTTAAAATTAAGTAAGTTGTTGTTTAAAAAATGGTTTCATTATCTGAAGTGTTTTGATTGAAGTTTTGGTTCCATTGAAATCAGTGGTCAGTTACAGCCAGTAACTGTTTCTTCAACACACTTGGCCATATATATGCATATACATACACATATACATATACATACACACCTACATATATGTAGTTTATTGCATTTTATTGTATGGTAATATGTATAAGGGTGTCCAGGTATTTCATAAACATATTGCACAAATACAGAATCTTTTTTTTATCCATATGAAATTTTGATATTTATATTGTGCAAAGTCTGTGATACTGATTCATTACATTGTTGTAATTAAAACACTTGAGATAAAGTTTTATATAATTCCATGCAATTTTTTTTTTTCTTTTTAGCTTCCCCATGGGTAGATAAAAGTCGAACTCCTAACAAAATAGATCTGTATGATGTACGTAGAAGACCATGGTAAGCTTTCTTTTTAAAGGTTTAGTATATATATATATATATAAAAAACTTAATTTCCAGATATTACTTTAAAAATATTTTTCTTTATGCTTGTAATAGTACTTATTTTAGATATTGGTATTTTCTTTTTAAAACTTGTTCGTTTTTCTGAATAAAAAATTTTCAAATTATACTCCTTGTTTTGCAATATTCACTATACTTATTGTACTCTTGGAATACATAGACTTTTCCTAGGAGAATAACTATCAAATAAGTGAAAGATAGTGAAAAACTCTAATTTTGTGCCAAAATAAATTTTAATCCTGAGTATTAGACTGAACCATTCTTCCAGACTTGTGCAAATATTTCAAAGTATGCCTCAGTGGTTTAGACCAGCAATAAAATCACTAGATGTGTAAAAGATGGGACAGCAGTGGGATTACTTCTCATGGTTTTTTTAGTAATCCTCTCAAGATATAAGGCATATTGATACTTGGATATACTTGGTCATATTTTTTTCAAAGGACTAAGTAATTCTGCCTAAGCTGGGCTGAGTAATAATTCATCTATCATCAAGATCTGTAGCTATGAAATAACATTCCTGTTTTTCAATTATGTGAAAACAGTGAATTTTGATTAATATATCCTATGTCCAGACTACCCTAATGTGGTTTAGACTTACATTTACCTAGGAGACACAGCAAGAGAGGAAATAAGACACACATGGGTTAACAAACTACACATGGGTTTTGCACTAGCTACAACAGGAGGATTTCATTGGTTCAGATATTTTGAGTTTGGAGATTACAGAGTGTCTTCCATCACATACAGAAGAAAAGTTTATGCAAATTTGTGTAATTCATACCATTTATTTATTTCAGGTATATCCAAGGAGCAGCATCTCCCAAAGACATGCTTATTTTAGTGGATGCGTAAGTGTTTAATGGATGAATATTGACATTAGCAGGACAAAAGTACTGTGGTACCTTGAACAAATCTCTGTATGCTGAAAAATAGAGAGGCAATTAAGGGGTCTTGTATGCCAGCTTCAAAAATCTTGGTATGAGCAAAATAAATACATAATAGAAGAGAGTTCCAAAAAGCCCAAACCAAACCTGAAAGTTATTTAAACTAGAGGCAAGGAAATGTTTATTTAAATCACTTCAATATTTTCTGTTTTCAACTTTTTAATTACTGCAGCAATCAAGTGAATATTTCTCATGTGCATGCCAAAGTTTGTTATAAAGCACAAACCTAAAAACAAATGACTAGAAGCATTACAATAGATGTGCCAATGATTTAATGCACCTGAAAGATAAGAAAGTATGTGGACTTTGTGTGTTTTACGATAGAGATTTTAAAATTGTCGAGTTCCGTTACTATTAAAAAATTGCTAGAAAGCAAGCAAAGAAATGAATAAAAGCTTGCTCTCTGCCTCAGCAAGGCTTCTGTGGTGTAGGCAATGTTGAGGGACTCAAAGGAGCATTGAACCTGATGTGTCAGATTGCTTTATGCTGAAAAGCTTCTCAGGCAGAGAATTTGCATTTAATGTTTTTACACGGGGTGAAGTGCTTTCATATCAGCAGTGAGTTTTATCAACATTTGTTATTTCTTCACTTCAGCTTAGGTTTTGCCTTGAATCAAAGAAGCTGTCATTTGTGTCTCTGGAAATCCAGAGCTGTAAATCTGTGTGTAGGAGTATAAAATATTTAGATAATGCATTGGTTGCATCTGGTGTTAAACTCAGATTTCTTGAAAAGGAAATGATGAAAAGGATGTAGCATTATTACATCATCTGAGGCACAGGACTCAGACTTTATAATTAATAAAGTAAGTCCAGTTTTGGACTTACTTTATTAATTATAAATAGTTTAATAACACTAACGATGAGTTGGAGAATTAAGGAATTAAATTGAACATTTTAGCGTGAAAGTAGGTGATCTGTATCTTCTTTTATGTTTTACATAATATTTGCTGAATTCAACTTTTCTAATGTGAACTTTATTAGGAGTGGGAGTGTCAGTGGACTGACACTGAAGCTGATCCGCACGTCGGTCATTGAGATGTTGGAGACCTTGTCTGACGATGACTTTGTGAATGTAGTTTCAGTGAGTATCTGTTCTTTCCACAAAATTTGCATTGTCAACAAAGCCAAAATCAAACTATTTTTAATACCTGATGTGAAGGACTTGAATGTTAAGCTGCAAAGAGACTTAAAATATATTGTATTTGTTTTCCTATAAAATAAAATGAATGTCCTAGATTTGATATTGCATATACATTTGAGTGAAGGGCAAAAGTAATTTAAATAAACTCCTGCATAGCCAAATTCTCTTTTCCAATATAATTTTATGGTCTGTATAAAACCTCTCCCATTAGGTTGGTATATGCAAATTCTCTTGAAATAATTGCTGCTTCCCAGATTTTCTACACAGAAGATATTTGGATTGCTCGTGTTGTTTGATGCATAATAACAGTAGATGTGGAGCCATATATCTGACCTGACCAAGAAATGTTTCTGGAAAGTTCTACATTTCTTTGCCACTTGGCGGGTGGCAAAACAATTTTTCTCATAATAAATAATACAATAGAGATAAGAATCTATGAAGAAGGTATGGGAAATTTTTCATTTTGAGGAGAATACCTTGGATGTCATGCTCTAGCCTTGGGAAAAGCTTTTTATTTTATTTTTTTTTTATTAAGCTGTTCAACTATAAAGCTGTTTTTTTAATCAAGCTGTAGACTTTTGATTCTAAGGATTTAGGATGAGAACACTAGCATATTCTTAATAACAACAGACAGCCTCAATGATGAGTAACTGGAATGATTTTGGAGATAATTTTCAACTTTCAGAGTCATGTTGTAGTCAGCCTGAGAGAGAAAGACCTGAAATCTAACTGAAAGAAATCTTTCTTTTAAAAACCACTTATTTCTTTGTGGTTTGCTGACAGTCTAGCTAGAACTTTCAGCTAGGAGCAGACAAGTGTTTACTCTCAATGGTGTTTTGTTTGTTAAAGTTTTTAATAGCGGATAAGACCATTTTCCTTGGTCTAAATTGCAGTGGAGGAAAAAAAAAAACCTGCTTTTTTTTTTAATATTGTTCTTATATATTAGTTAGTTAGTTAGTTATTATATTTTATTATTGTTATTTGTTACTAAAGGAAATAAGCTTCTCTGTATTGGTATTGGGGAGATGAAATCTTAGTTTCACTGATTTACCAAAAAAAAAAAAAAAAAAAAAAAAACTTTTTATTTAAACAAGAGGTAAATTGATAGAAATT
>VZRH01000397.1:228595-268376 GCA_013397555.1 Urocynchramus pylzowi | reverse complement strand
AAAAAAAAAAAGCTTGTCATTTAAACAAGCTGGAAATTGATGGAAATTGATTTGTATGTTCAGTGGAGCTGTCCCAGCTTTCACTGCTGGAAAATCTAGACACCTACTACCTCTTGATTGACACATATTTTTTGAATTATTTTGTTACATTTGTGCCAAGATGACCAGAAACAGTGTAGCTTAATTCTAAGCCTTCCTAAGGCTGTGAGTATTTTAATAGCTAAGGGTCAGTATTATTCTAATGAGGCCTCAAGGTTGGGATTTGTGTCAAAAAAGGACTAGAAACCCTCAATATTTTCTACAGTATATTTCCCCAGGGGTTTGTTACTTACAATATGTAAGGGCCATTTTTTCCCTTTGAATGAACTTTAGAGGTTCACATCAGAAATTTGATTGCAGAACTGAAGAGAACATTTTGGTCATGTTGTTTTCATCATCAGTGGAGGGCAGCAATCACAGAAATGTGCATAATAGAACATGGCATCTCCAAGTCTTTCATAAAGTGCTATTTGATTATGTTCACTTATAATTTAAATTTGTCTTTATTAAAAATTTTCAGCATTATAATTACTTTGGTATAACCTATGTTTTCATGTATTCAGATGACTTATGAATGGAATTGAGGTGGAGGAGTTACAACATATACATATTTTTTTTCTCTAGTAGACAGGAAATTGTATGCTATAGATAGGAAACATTGTTGTACTACTATAAGGCATTCTATAAGTGAGAGAAGTGAGCACAGAAGTTTGGTCTTTGTTTGAAGATTTATTTTAAAGGTTTCTTTTGGTTTTTAAAGATTTGGCAGAATCAGTTTAACAATTGTACAAGATAATCTTTCAAGTCTTTTTCAACATAAATGATTCTATGATTCTATCATCTTGATTGAGAAAATACTCCATAATGGAGTAGGTATACCTAAAGTTCAGCTCCAGTTCTTTCTTAGTAAACTCAACATGCAAAATATTAGCTTAAGCATTTTGTTCTAGGTGAAATAAATGCAGAATTATTCAATATTTTTTAAAAATTTATTCAATTTATTGCATGTTTTTGCTTAAGAACATTTTCTCCTGGAGCATCCCAGTATTAGATGTGTTAAGCTAATCAAAAAGTCCAAAAAGTTAGCTGAAAAGTTAATACAGCATTAGCATGCGGATCTATGAATACTAACACTACCTAGAAGTTATCTACAATTTTTCTTCCCTCATGTATCTTTTGGCCTAAAATTTGACAGTTGTGTTATGGTTTGTTAGCTTTAATAACCATGGAGTCTTTGGTCTGGGGTTTTGAGTTAACTACAGAGCTGTTTCACTACTAACCTCTGCCAAGATGTTGTCCCACAAAGCCCATGTGCACAATGATTCATGCCCACAACTGAAAGACATGGGTTTAAGCTCATGTCAATCACTTCATAAAAGTGACAGGATGATTTAATGAACTGTGCCTTGTATATGAGGAAATCCTAGGGAAAAAAAGGGAAAAGAATTGTGCTAAAAACATTAGCTTTACTGAATAGACATAGTTCCTGCATTTATTTCCAGGGAAAGAAAGGTTGGATGAACTGTTAAGTTGTAAAAAGATAGCCAGGGGTTAATATATCATGGTTTCCTTTGGGATTTACATGTTCCTTATCTGAAGGGCTGTGCTTTGTTGCAGGGAGAAAACCTGCTGTTTGAAAGGGCTTAAATGTATGAGTAATACAGCTGTTTTCCACTAATCCGGTTAGAGGCTTTGATAGCAGCGAGCAGTAGATGATGGGGGCAGCAATTCCATCCCAGCACGTCGTGATTTAGTGGCTTGGTTTCAGATGTTGACACAGAGAGTGTAATTTGTTTGTGATTGTGGGTAGTGTGCAGGAGAAATGTATTTCAAATCTGCAGAGGTGCAGAAAACCACACAAAGGAGAAACCTCCCTTACAGCAACAGATGTGTTAAAGGTCAGGAGCTGCAGCACTTTTTAAATTCACTTAGCCTTTGTAAAAATCCAAACTAGTATTTACTGCTTAGGAACTGGAAATGAAATGTCAAGAGCATATGAGATGGAACAGAATCATATTCTGGGAAAATTGAAAGCTCATCTCCTGCTCTTGTGCAGTTCTGCACATTGAGTAAACTCAGAAGGAAGGTGGTTTCTACATGAGTTGATTTCAAAGAAAAAATTGTGCACTCAGACTATGAAATTATTGTTGGGGACAAAAAAAACAAAATTAAAAAATCTCTGGATGATGCACCTCTTTTCCCACTGATTTTTAATAGCAGTTTTTCATGGAATTCCACAGTTCTGTGCTTGCAAACTTGTTTACTTAGTCTCTCTTGATCCTAAATTGGTAAAATCTTGACACCTTCTTAATTAAAATATTTAAATATGCTAACACAGGAAAAATAGATTTTTTTAAAAAATATTTTTAATATATCAAAGGGGTCCTTTCCCTTTCTGCTACGTGATCCATCCTGTAATCTGCAGTTCATATTACATTTGTATTATCTTAAATACAGGGAGATATTTCCTTCCTTCTGGGAACTACTTTCTTAAGTTTATTTTAAAAATTAAATATTATGCCATGGGTGGAAAACTTAGCCTGAAGTCCTAATGGAAAGAAGAGGATGGTAGATTCTACAGCCAGGCAGCATGTCATGCTCATACTATATTTGATAGAAATTTTAGCTTTGTAGGAATGGACTTTTGTTCAGTCGGCAAAAACTTGAAGAAATTTATTTTAAAATAACACAAACTTTGTTTCCTTTATTGTTTCAATGTAGTGTTTTTAGTGGACATGAAATTAAATTGCATACTCAAATGCTATGACAGGGTTTTTTACTGTGTTTTTAAATTTTGACCCAGAAAAGTTCAGTGGTGTTTCGTTTTTCCAAACAGCACCACTGCTTGAGGGAGAAATTAAACATGATCATGGTGTCAGTGGAACTGAAGTATTTCTGTTTGTGGATCCAGAGGAAATGAGAAGGACTCCTGTATGAAGGGGTTTGCCAATGTACTTTGTTTCACTTTTTCTCATTTTCCTTAATGGAAAATACTAAGGAGAAAATTGAAGATGCCTGCCATTTTTTTCATTATTTGACAAATAAAAAACTAGATGAAGAATCAGGTTCCCTCTACAATAACTATGTCTGCATAAGAACCTCTCTTAGTGATTTAACCCAGAAGCATTTCAGGTAATGAATCACAGTAGCTGCAATTAAGTGTGCAGGCTCCTCAGCATCATAGCTGTGTGAGACAGTAAACAAATACATGTAATTCCTTTTTTTGGCAGGGAACATGGTTTGGTGTTTTTTCCTAGTCCCTGAAAAGTGATAGAAGGGCAAGTTTAGATCTGAGTTTTCAGCTTCCTGATTCTCTTAACAGCAATCCATCTAACTGAGCTTTCAGTTTCTTGTAAATTGAATGGTTCATTTTCAAGAAAAGGGGAGCAATGATAGCTGCAGATAAACACATCTTGGTAGTGGCAATGTTCCTTAATGGAAAATCATTAGCATTCCTTAATGGTAGGTCATTGTCTTGCATCTTCCATAGTCAAGGAGCGAGTGAATTAAATGTTTTTTTCATACAGGTATATTTAATAAGCACTGTGGGTGCAGGGCTAAAAAATGCTTAGAGAAGTTATGATCAAAATCTAGTATTCAATTTTTTCATTGCTAATAATTGCAGGTAGAGCAAGGTTATCTATCTATGGGAGTAAATGTCGGGGAAATATATCTGGAGGACACATTTAGCAAATGTCGTGAAGATGAATATTCTGCAAATAAAAATGGAGAAAATTTGGAAATTATGGAAACCAAGGGATTATTAAGAAGTTGGAAATAAATTCCTTTTTAGCAGCAGGAATTACAGTAGTATGAACAGTGTCATGGAATGTTTATCTGCTTGTAGAATTATGTTTCTTTTTACTTTCTCTCCAAAAGGAAAGTCAAGAAAGAAGTCAGTGAAGATCTGTTAAAAGTCTTTCAGGTGGGGCTAGAGTTGGGAGGAAGATTAGGGTAGGTAGGATATCATATTAGCTGAATTTTTTGAAATTAGACTGACTTCAGTGGGACCCTCATCTTCAGAAAAGCAAATTACACACTTTGTCTTCAATAAAAAGAAAAAGCGAGGGACCACTAGGACTCGAGATTCTTGCAATCTTCATCTGACATTATGAACTAGAAATGCTTATACAGCTTTGGTGACATGGCTAGAGACAACTTTTTGTCTAAATAGTGTCTGGATTGGTGGTTCACTTTCTGTCCTGGAAGGCAAATTATAAGTGTTTGAACTCGGATTTTTACTGTATGACTTCTTTGTTGTGGCTGAATACCGTTACATATATGTGAAACGTATCAGTTTAGTATGTTAACATTTTTGTGTTAAACATACCAATTTAACACAAAAATGATTGGTTCAGATACTACAGAAAATATTGTGTCTTCTCTGAGGACTGAAGGTGTTTTAGAGGTGATTATTTGTCTCTAGAAAGCATTTTCTCCCACACCTGAGTGCATCATCTGGGAAGATGAGTTTGAGGCACGCTCTCAAACTCACGGAATTTGAGCTTTTTTTTTTGGATGTTCTGGGGTACAGAAATAAATAATCTAATGACTGATGCCATCACAGATGAGAAGTGCTGTTTCTGGGGAAACCCTTGTATCCATAGGTTCTCAAAGCTGTCAGATAAAAACACTGCAAGAAGCACTAGAAGCCAAATAAATTAGAATGGCATATAACTAGTTAAAATGCCTTTAAAAATTCCAAGAAAATATTCTTGTTGCCTTCATATCAATATTTAATGCCTTTCTGGAAGATGCACTTTAAGCAAACATCTACCATGAAATGTATTTGTTATGATTTATTGCAGAAGTTACCAGGGGAATTTTAATGAGCAGTGATAGGTGGGTGGTGACACAGTATGCAAGAGGTCAGATTGGAGTGTCTCATTGCCCCTTTTAGCCTGAAATCAAGTATATGTAAAGATGTTGGTTGGCTGGTTTGTTGGTTGGTTAGTTGGTTGGTTGGTTGGTTGGTTGGGGATTTTTCTCTTTGTTTTGTTCTGCCAACTTAAATGTTTGTCCCAAGTAGTTGTTCATCATCCACCTTAATTACTAATGGACTGGAAAGTACTTAATGACCCTTATGTGATATTCAAAATAGTAAATATTGCATAGCTTTCATTATAGCAAACAGGGAATATATACCAATTCCTTTTTCCTTTTCTCAGTCTACTTAAAAGTTTTTTCATGTCTATCTAGCAAAATACATGTTCTCTTTTTTCAAGAGTTAAGCTCTCTCATATCCTTAGTGTAAGTAAAAATTTCTTGTTAACTTTATTTTAACAATCCCTACAATACTGTCTGTGCAATAAGACCAAATGGCAAATACTTACATAAAGCAGACAAATACAGACTAGTCTATGACAGAGAGGTGAAAATTAAGTGTAACTTTTCCATCCCAGTGATAATATTCCTAGTGGTATTATTTGCTTGCGTTTCTTCTGGAATATCTGGCTTAAAATAATAATGTCAGTATTTAAAAACGAATATAACTTAAAAATCATGTCAATTCTTTTCTCTCTGAAAATTACAGCTCAGACCAGGACCATCTTCAGAACCCAAGTAGCCACGTTCACCTCTGAACTGTGCATAAGCTACTAAGCCTTTTTAACACTACAGCCAGACAAATCCCACACAGAAGCTACTCATGTTTTTATTCAAAGACCATCTGGACATACCTGATATATTGCTGCAGGATTTAGAAAGAAAGAATGTGTTTCAACACTTTTTTCTTAATTTCTCATTTAAACTGAGGCTTATATAGCTACAAATAAACTTCACAAACCTTTAGAAGCTTAAGTTATATTTCTTTTAGTATTACAAATTAATAACCAAGCCATCTGAACTCTGGAATGTATTTGTTTATACATCTATTATTTTACCTGCTAGGGGAAAGCCAGATATCATGCCAGATTCAACACCCCAAGAGAGCTGAGGCTGCTGCAGCTCTGTGCCATGTATCCTACCAAATATCTTCCCAACTGGCACAATATACATGGAGCACACATGTATGCACATACATGCATAACATATATATAGATGTCTACACACAGACACACACATGCACACATATATATATTTATCTATATGTAAATCAGGCCATCCACACAGATAACACAAACAAATGCAGAACATTCATGTGAGCACACATATAAGTTTCACTATTAGAGACCTGGGACCAGCACCTCTGTTTTACACAACTTTTTAATCTCCAAACCAACTAAATCTGTCTTCTTACTCTATTTAAGTGTTCTTCTCTTAAATATTCCATACTAAGTCCTGTGCAAACCTGAAGTGCACTTTACAGTATTAACTGTAACTTTAGCTTGATGTGGAAGGAAAATGTTCAAAATGGGTATAAGATAACATAGAAAGATTTGGAAAAGGAATAGTACAAATTTAAAAACAAGATCTGTTTCATTTTGTATCTGTCACAAAGTGTTAATTCTAGGGAATAGTGTGCTTGAGTGCATGAAGAGCCAAAGGGAGTGGAAATTAGAAGCTCAAATTCTACATTAGGATGTCGGGAGAAGGAATGTTGCTGAAAACTGTACATTTATTACTGTACAATATAGCTGACAGCTCCAGATGACTAGAAAAGTCACCTCCATTCCTACTTTGAGGGATTGCTTTGGGCATCAATACACATTTTTATTGTCTCCTCTTATAGCTGTCAAATGTCAGGGAGTCAGACTTCTAACAATACATGACATGGGAATCTGTGATTTCCAGAATAAATCTGACCTCTCTAATATATTAGTGGTATTTAAATTGAGTAGTATATAAAGCATAGTATATAAAAAATAGTATTTAAAATGTGTAGTTTAGAGGTATATAAAATTATTTAATAGCTCTACCTCATGGTTCCACTGGCTAATAAATCTGTTGGATCCTTCCAGTTTCTTAATTTTCAGCGAACCACAAATATTACTAAAGAGGCTCCTGATTTGTCAGACATATCATTGATCTTGGGATGATTTATGGCATGTCAGATGCTGGACCAAAAATGCATTGCTGAGTCAGCTTTCCAACTAGGAAACTGTTATCAGGAAGCGTTGTGACAATATCATTAGAAATTTGTATGGGAGAACGGTTTCTTGAACAATAAACTCATTCCTTACCAGATCAGAAGAGGCTGGTCTTTTAATGATTCTTCTGGAGAAAGATAACTCACCATGTTAGTGGAAAAAGAAGAAAAATGCAGGCTGTCCTGAATTTTTGAGACAAGGTGGAAACTATTTGTTCTGTGATCTACCTATTAAAAACATAATTTCTATAACAGTCATCTATTTGTTAGGTAATAATTTGGTGTGGCAATATCTTAGTTTGGAGTGAATCTAAAGGATCTCCTAACTTAGGCAAAGCATGAATGAAATACTGATCGAGTTCTCAAGTCTCACACTTTCAAGACTCACACTTTTCCCTCCCATCTCTCACTTGCTGCCTTAGCAGCAGCATCTGCCATGTCAGCACTGTGCTGCTGCAGCCTCCTCACTGCTCTGGAACTCCAGGCACCTGCCCAGCCAGGCACAGTGCTCTGCCCTAAAAGGGGAACAGACACATGGGAGTCAAGATGTGAGAATGCAGAGGTGATACTGTAGCTCCCTGCTGTCCCTCTGCCCTGTGAGCTGGTGCTAAGATGTGTGTCTGTCTTGTAACTTCTTGCACCAATTCAACATTCATCTTCATACCCTGAGGAGCAACCACACATATCAAGAGAATCTATAGGTAACAGTTTAATACTTAAAACTTTCTCTCTGGTGGCCAGTGAGGGGACATGAGGAATGTCAGGGAAGTTCAGTGTGGACATTGGGAAAAGGTTCTTCACTGAGAGGGTGGTCTGGCACTGGAATAGGCTCCCCTGGGGAATTGCTCATTACTCCAAGCCTGTCAGAGTTCAAGGAGTGTCTGGACAATGCTCTTAGTCCTCTGGTTTAGTTTTTGGTAGTCCTGCATGGAACAGGAATTTAGACTTGATGATCCCTATGGATACCTTCCAGCTTGATATATTCTCATGATTCATCTTTTTGGCAAGGATGTCTTAAACAACTTGAATTTGACTGAATGAAGATTCTCCCTGTCAAGTGATAACAAGAAAATGTCTACAAATAATTTTCTAGGAAGTTTCTTCATGTTACAGCTCTCTTCCCCAGTGGATCTGGGGAGCAGTGCCACGAGGGCAGGCTGCAGGGCTGCAGCACTACAGCAGTGCTGTGGTTTAGATCAGCCAGCTTTCCCTGGGATATGCTGAAGTTTACAGTACTGAATTTTTCAGTGGAAGTCAGAAACACATGATTTTAAGTAAATAATACATGCTAACTTAGCCACAGCAGCATAAAAAGACCATAAATTTCATCTTGCTAAGCAAATTCATCTTTAAGCCTCCACTGACGTGCCATAACTCTGAGATTGGCAGTACAGCATCATACTTTATGGTCTGAACATTAATCCTGGGGTACTTAGTGGGAGCTTTGCATTGATTTATGTGCAGATAATAATATTGGTTATAAAGGTTAAAAAAGCTTACTGAGAGCAGACTTTGGCCTTGCATTTGGTCTTTTCCCTAATATTTATCTTATGTTATTCTGCAATATTTTTTAAACAGCTCTTTATTGATCTACCAGTTTTATTGTTGTTAAATTCTTCTAATTCTGGTGTATGATGGACATGTATACATTTAACAGTGAAAAGAAATGTGTTACATTTTAAATCTCAGGAAATGCCAATAGTGCAAATTGGCATATAATCCTAATTTTGTTTCATTGACACTTGAAATGCAATTTAAGAAATACAGGTGCCCTCCTTCTCAGTACTTGAATAAGTTTCTTATATCTTCTCTACTGTGTGTCTGTAGGATTGTACTGAAGACTGTGTGTACATAAGTCATAGAATAAGATAAATAAGTTATTCTATAGCAAGATATGAATGGTGAACTTTGATATCAAATATTATTTTCTCTCACATCAAATTACAAACCTTTATTGCTTGAACTACCTCAGATTTTCTGTGTACTGAGAATTTACATGGGAATAAAACTTGGCAAATTGCCTTCATACTATTCTCTAAATGGGTTCTGATAAATATTTATAATGTCTTCTCATTGCTCAAATACAGATTCTAACTGGCCTTATTCAAGATTCAGTTATTCTTGGGATTAACCCTGAAATCCTATTACCAAGCCTAAAGCAGCAGGGAAAAAAAAAATGAAAAGAAAATGACAAAGCCGGATTTAGCTACAAAATGAAAGCCTGGCAAAATCAGATCTATTTCACTATTGCTCATTTAATACATATAGATACAACTGGGTCACCAAGCTGATTTAGCCACGAGGTAGAAGTAGCATAGCAACAAACCTCAGCAGATTGAAAGTCAACAGCAGTAGTATGAGTAAGGCTTTAGCAAACTCACTATTTTTTCCTCAACTTTCAGTTTTCCTGGAGAGATGTTATCCATTTATTAATCTATTGGGATTTTAGTATTTTAAATGTGTTTTATTTCTATAGCAAGTTTAAGTGTAGAAATTGCTGTCTGGATGAAGTTTACATTATTTTCTGTAAAAGAGAAACATTTATGAATTTTAAAAAATGCACCACTTTTGCACAGTTTAAGTCAGGTTCTCATTTAATGTCAGAAATTTTTGGAAAGGGAGATTTTCCTAGGGCTTTGTTAGTTCTTGGGTTTTGTTTTTGTTTGTTTTGTTTGGTTGGTTCAGATTATTTTTGTTTGGTTTGGTTTTGGTTTGGGGTTATTTGTTTGTTTGTTTGTTTTGTGTTTGGTTTGGGTTTTTTTTTATTATTACCTTAGAAATGCAATTCCAGAAGATTCTGATTAAACATTATATGTTGACTCAATAGATGTCAGTAAACAACCTGACAGAAAAGGGAGGCAGTGGGTAAGGATGATTGGGAAAATCTGAATTTTTACAAAGACCTGGTCCTACGTACTTTATGTTATCACTTCTACAGATTTTGGAGGCACAGAAGGACATTTAGAAAGTAATCTGGTTTACAGCTTTTCCATAATTTTCATCCTCCTAGAGTTGGGACCTTTTGTGTTCAAGATGTGGAAATTTTCCTTTAAAAAGGAAGTTTAGAATTTAATATTTGTGGCTTTTCAATCATTTAGAACACTAATATATTTTATTGTTTTAGTTAAAATGAAAATTTCATGCTAGCTACAGAAAGCACCAATGTCCTCCACCAGAAATGTAAAATTCCTCGTTTCATGGTACTTTTAAGATCAGTTCAAATCTTTTTGTTTTAGTGCCACCTAGTGACTAAAACTTAAAAACTTTTTTTGACATTTTCAATTTATTGGCGTTTGGTTTTGCATTTTACACAAGATTTTGTTATTTTCAAGCTGAATCACAGAATTCATGCTGAATTCTTATAGTTTCTTTCTTCCTTTCATATATTTTCTCCAGGTTTTTTTTTTTCACCCCCCCACCCCCACTTCTTTTGCTTATACTGCTCACTTAATGAAAACACCTGTCTGTAGGGTCTTGTTATTCATTCTTTGATCTGCATATCCACAAAGTGGAACAGATATAGAAAATAAATCAATATTTCTTTTTTCCCTTGAATACCCTAATAACCTCATTTTGTGGTAGAAATTTTAGTAATTTCATTAGAAGGATTTCCAGGTTGAGCTTGTGAAAAAGAGGAGGCTTTTAGCAATGCATAAGTAACTATTCTGGAATTAGAAGAGAATTTCAGAATGGCAGCCTCCTATTTTCTATAAGTTCAGCTCTTGGGGCATTTGGATTGCAGAGGTCCATGCAGCTGGAGGAGCCCATAGCTCAGTGGAATTACCCAAGGGAGAGGAAAGGTCTCAAGCATGTAAATATCTTGCTGCAGTTCTGTATAATTTTTCACTGTTCTTTTCACTTTTTTTTTCACAAGTTGATCCTTTTCTGAATCAGAAGATAAAGTCCTTGTAAAATTGCCAGATTAGTATTTCTGTTTCAGACCTTCTCCAGAATGACAAAGTTCAAGCAACATTAGGCTCAAAGCCCTTCATTTGGACTTTCATGTTAAGTTGAATTGGTTTTCTTATCTTTCAGGCTATTGAGTTGCCCCATATATGTCCAAAGATTGTACTGGTGGTCTGAAGTCAATGAGGTTGAGTTCTCTTGAGACTTTTTGTGCCCCAGTAGCAGGGCACAAAAAGTTATTCCAGCCCAAACCTGTGAGGAGGTCTTAATTTCCTCAGAACAGAGGATTGTTCTGGTACATCCCAAAGGTGGAGAATGCAATAGGATATAAATAAATGGGGTAGTGAGAAATAATCCGGTGGAAACTGCATCTAGATCCTCTAGAACTTGCAGGTATAATTACAAGACAGATTTAATGATATTAATACTTCATGAAGCTTTAAAATAAAAAGCTCAGGGTTATCCTGTTTTCCATGATTTTCAATTGTTTTACTGCAAGCCTCTCTTATTTTAGCTTAGATAAGGAATAAAGTTTTCATATACTTGAAAAAATAGAAGTTGTCATTGGTAGTGACAGACTCTATAGGGTGGCTTTACATTTGAACAATTGAATGGTTTGCCTCTAAATGTCATACACTGTTTTGTAATTGAGTCACTGAGCCCATGGCATCATTAAAAAATTCCATTTATTTCCTTTTTTCCGATAGCACTTTTGTTGCATGTGTTTATATTTACTACAATAATTAGGGGGAATGCCAGGCTGATAAATACCCAGCTGACATATTTCACATAGATCCACTGAAAGCACTTTGTTCAATAAAACATGGGTTGTAATTACCTTAATTTTACACCTTTGATAGGATTTGATTTTGTAAGAACATGGACTTTCTGAAATGGCTTCTGGTTTTTGAAAGCTTACATGTTCCTTCTTCAGTTAAATACTAAGTGATTGTGTTTTCAAGAAATCTTGTGACCTGAAATAAGCAATATTATGGTACTTAGGGGTAAGGCAATGTGACCCGTAACCAGTAAAGGAGTTATTTTGGCTTGTAAATTAATATGGGTAAATTTTTACAAATCTAAATATGTAAAAAATAATAGTGCCACTATTGCTATTATGTTTCAGCTGAGCATAATTTAAGCTCACTAAGTTTGGCTGACTCTAGGTTTTGAATGGTCCTGGTCTTTGCCACATATGGAAAGTCAGTTTTAAGGATGTTCTGATGGGTTTTAAAGTTGAAATCCTTCCATTACTTCAGTACTTTACTGGAGTTCAGATTAATTAAATTCACCCCTGCATTTTCTTTCCCTCTTCATCAGCATTTCATCAGTCAGATTTGAACCTTGCCTTCATCTCCCAGCAAACAGGGAAATGTTCATTCTGAAGGACTGTTGTTCCATCTAGCAATTCCTTCATCGAATCAAAAACTCTGCTCATCTGCCTTTCTGACTGGCATTAACATTAATGTTGACTGATGTCTCTGCAAACAGCTGGCTCATACATTTGCTTAATTAAATTAGAGCATTTGCAGACTTTGGTTGATGTAACTCTCCATGCTACAAATGTGTTACTTCTTTCCTTCATTTTACATCAGCATTTGTGCATCTACAGATGCAGATTCTTTGGTTTGACCCTTTGCTCACTTTACAGAGTGTGTGAGGGCAGTGCAGTGCAGTTTAATGTGTAAGTGTATTATAGCAGTTTCCTTGTCAGCTGCCTGCACAGTTTGAACCAGTATTTCTTAAAATATTTTAAAAATAATTTCTATAGCCACTATTACCAATGCATGTGCTGGATATGTCCTGACCTTCTTAGAAATAATTATCCTGATATATTTGCAGGACTGCTAGCTAGTGACTTAGATTGGCAGTTTAATGTTAGTGACATTCAGGAAGAAATTTTCTCTTGTCACTAAATTTTCACTTTAATGTCTAAACTGTTGTTTACTATAGCCAAGACAAGGCATGCATGGGCCTTAGGACTGAATTTAGGATTTCTTTTATATTAGATCATTAAATGATTTCTTTATAATATCACTGGTGAAGCAGAATTTATTTTTTCAGATGAAATTGACTTTTCTAGGGCAGAGCTGCCTACTAGGTAATGTGGTTTTTTTTTCCTTTCCAGATATGATTTCTGTACTTTTACTCCAACTCACATTTTGAATTGGTTTTTAGACCTTGTCTTTATAAAATTACTTTATGTCTGTAATTTTCTAATCATAGCTATAAATTTAGGTTGAGGCAAACTGAAATAATTCCCCAACACAATAACTGTTTTTACTCCCACATGGTTTATGTATCCAATAATCATTAGGTGATTTACTGGTTACTTCTATAAGAAGCTTTTATTGGAAGCACTGTTGAGTGTGAACTGGTCATAGTTGTGTGATTGTCTCATGGTTTTGCTTAAGCAGCAAAACATGCTGGGTTTTTTTGGTCCCAAAAATATTCTTTTTTGGGCAATATGGAATACATTAAGAACATACAATGTAGCCCCCTAATAACACGAATTGAAATACTAGGCATTATTATAAATGGTTTAGTATTATTAATCCTTTTATTCTTTTGAGCTTTGTTTATTATAAGTGTTGTACAGCTACAGGTTGGTATTTGCTGCTGAAAGTAGTTCTCTCTCTATACTTTGTGCCTGATACTCAGTGATTTATTTTAGACATGTAAGTAGATAAACATTCATTAAAACCTGTGACCTTATTTACCTTTTATCTACAGAGCACTATTGAACTAGTTAGCAGTAGTGAGATTTAAGCCAACAAGGCTTTATTTTTATTTTAAGGCTTTGTACCAGGTTGACAGTATAAAATTACATTTATGTTTACTTTCACTGAACACCCATAATCAGGAAGAGGCATAATAATCTGCTTTCAGTTGAAATATAAATTGTGAGGTCTATATTTTAGTATGTGTGAATATGTATGTATATTCATACAGAGACAAATTTAAAGGCAATCTTAAACTGATTTCCACTTGTGCAGACAACATTTTGCACTTAAAAAAAATTCTGTGTGTGTTTTTACATGATGTCAGAATATCATATAAATTACTTTTCAGAGAGTAGTCTTTATGGATATGTAAGTGAGTAGAAGTATGTGTTTTCTCAATACACAAATTTCTAATTCTATCATCAGTATTCTCATATTTGCAGCTCTACTCTCCTGTTCTTCCAAGAGTGTATTTTTTTTCCATAATTTATATATACCAACAGAGTCTGATCTGCAAGTTACATTGTAAAACACCAAACTAATTCATGCAGTATGGAAGTCACCTGATAACTCAACCAATATTTTTCAGGGGGTTAAAAAAGATAAAATATGTCTTTATCAATTTTTTTTTTCATTTCCTCAACTCTGCATTTCTAAGTTTTATTTCTTTATGTAGACTTGAAACAAAATTTGTGTAAATTTTGCCACTATTGTGGATTTTTTGGGTAGCCACAGAATGAAGCATCAAATACCTGTTTTTTAAAATATTTAGACTCATTTTGGATTTTCCAGTCACTACTGGTTGCTCTCAGTGTAGTGGAAATGAAAATCTAGGTTTGACATTCCTTATCTCACGAAGATCCAGAAAACATAAATCTTTACTGCTACAATACAAAGAAAGGAAAACTAACTGTCTTTAATACTATTTCTATTTATTTTGCAGTTTAATAATAATGCTCAGAATGTCAGTTGCTTTAATCATCTTGTCCAAGCTAATGTGAGGAACAAGAAGAAACTGAAAGAAGCTGTCTATAAAATCTCTGCTAAAGGAATTACAGATTACAAAAAAGGCTTTAGCTATGCTTTTGAACAGCTGCTAAATGTAAGTATTTAAGCAAGATTGCTCTGCTTTCAAGTGAAGTAGAACTGGAATATTCAGCAGGCCACTGCATGCTCCCTCATTGTGTAACTAAGTGGTAGAAGTGCAAACCTATATTTAGCAAGTAAATTTATACCAACAATGTTTTTTTCATTGCAGGTTCCCCAGCAGTTTGCTAAGACTTTGGAATTAATTTGGTTTTCAATCTGTTGTACTGTTTTACTTCATTAATTCATCTGTTTTTTCATTTAACATGTGATTCACAGTTGACACATACTTGTGTTAGTGGTTGACTTACATTTAATTTTAAAATGGAAAGATCTGTGTTACTGTGTTATTATTTCAGTTTTACCATATCATCTCCTAGCAATGCTTAGTTAACCTACAATTTCACACTTATTAGAAGTCATAAATACTTTACCATGGTTTGAGCAAGATAGAGGGGAGGAAATGAGTTAGTTAATAGAGGAATACTAGGCACCTGATGATGCCTAAAGTTTAGTATTCACTCACTGAGACTATTCTAATTCCTTTCTCTTTCTCATGTATAAAAAGAATAAATTCCTCAAAAATTAAGTGCACTGTTTCCATTTTTAAAATACGTTGCACTTTCTAACCAGGCACTAGCTTTTTTGAATAGCAATGTTTCCTGTTTATATAAATGTTTGGGTTTATTAGTAAATTTTAAGTGGTTAATGTAGTTGTTTAAAAAAATAGTTCTACTTCTCACCTTCCTGAAGTAGGTATATTATGCTTTAAACCTTAGCTTAAATAAAGCTCTATCACTTCACAGCAAGTAAGGTATAGCTTAAGAATTCTTATCCTTACTGGTTTTGGTTTTGGTTTGGTTTGGTTTGGTTTTGGTTTGTTTTTCTTGTGGGGCTTTTATGTGGTGTTTTTTTTTTTTTTTTTTTTTTTTTGGGGGGGGGGGGGGTTTTTTTTTTTTTTGGGGGGGGAGATGGTTTTGTTTGTTTGTTTGTTTTTGTTGGTTTTTGGGGTTTTTTTGTGGTTGCGGTTTTGATTTTGGTTTTTTTTACATTTTTTTCCCCAGTCTGCCAGATTCTGAAATCCAGGACACTTCCCTGACATTGTATAGTTTAAGGCTGGATCTGCTGTGAAAAAAATTATAAGCTTGTAAAATTGTGATGGAGAAAAAGAAAATGCAATGTTTTTATGGGAATTTTCTCAGTATACTACTATTCAGATTAGCAAAGGAGTGTGGGGGGAAAATGAGTGGGTGTCCTCTGCTGATGGTTATATAATACCACAAACAATATTTTGAAGTCTGTTGGACATTTTGGACCAGGCTGGATGGCATTTCCCCCTGTTCTGCACCAGTTGACATCTTATGCAGGGGGAAACCAGGAATAAAAGAAATTTTGCCAAATATGTTCCTCATAACATTGGTATTTGCATAAAGTTATGGATTACATTTGGTGCAGCCCCAGGTGTACACTTTGTGTTCAGGCAACATTAACAAAAGCTGAACACAGGGGAAGCCTCAAACTGGACTTTTTTTTTTTTTTTTTTGTAAAATATTACTTAAAAAATAATTGGAGATGAGTGTTAAAGTGGGACCATCCCTTTTGTAGCTGGAGACAGAAGTGTGATTAGCCTCACATGATCTCTGCAAGCCTAGAAGTTAAGGCTGGACATTGTGGATTGCACAAGGTTCTGGATATATACTCATCCTCTCCAAATATTGCCAAATCCATTTAGCAGGAAGAGTAAAGGGCTAGTAATGGGTTTAGGCCAAGGCTCTGGTGACAAGGTAATATAATATGGTGATATAATACAGGCTTAAATAAATAATAAAAAATACACTTTGGAATAGTTGCTAGTTGTATATTTATGAATTCAAATAGTTCAATTGCTTTAAGGTCCACATAAATTAAGTATTTCTCAAATTTTCAAAATAATTTTGTGTTTCTGGGTGACAATTATTTCAAACAATTTTCCAGTATACAAAATTAATGTTTGGTACCATGAAAAAATTGCTGTCTGATGTGTTCCTAAATGGAAATAGTCACTCAAGTTTTTTCAGCATAATAATTCGTGTGATTAACAATAATCTGGATTCCATAAGTTTTATACAACATTTTCATATTATTATTTGCCACATTAAGGTGCTTCTTTGAAAATCATAATGCTTCAGCTTCAGCAGTTCAGGAGGATTGTTTTTCCTCATACTGTAATATGTATGGTTTTTTAAAGAAAAATTAGTGAAAAATACATTCCTGAAATGTCATGTCACAAAATATAATTGTAACCTGCCACTTACAGAGTTAATTTTAAAGATGTGAAGCTTGTTTAAAACAAAAGTAATTTTAGATGCATTATAAAATAGATTATGTCTTGCTTGCCTGTTTGAAAGACAAAAAATAAGGCCTGTATCAAATAGAAGAGAGAGCTCAAAATAAATACATAGCTCAATTCCTTTTGTATTCTTTTGTGGTTTAAGCTAAGAAGCTGCTTCTTGTCCTGGGGAAGCTCCTGTATAGACAACACACTCCCATTCAGCTGTTGTTCATTGCACTGCTAAGGAAAACTGTTCAGAAAAATTATGAAATTACAACATCAGATTTTCACAATCTGATATGGATTCACTCCCTGAGCCAGTACCTCTCCCTTTTAGACTAAAAGAGGCTGAGGGGGAGGAAGATGTGTTTTAAATTCTTGAAAGATCATCTGGTTCCAACACCCCTGCCATGGACAGGGGCACCATTCACTAGACCAGGCTGCTCAGAACTCTATTCAGCCTGGCCTTAAACAGTGCCAGGGATAGGGTAATATCATATTATTTGAATTTATTCATGTTAAGGTTTCCAATAATGTTTGGGGGCTAAAATATTTGATATTTTTTATCTGTGACATTAGTGTCTTTAGTGTCTAAATACTAAAGTGTAAGTAAATGCCCTTCTGTAAGTATGAGGAGATGAGAGAAAACTGCTTTTTTCTGATACTGTGCAAGCATAGGCTAAATAAGGATCAGAAAAGTCCTGCTTTAGTCAGTGAAAGCAAAGCCTATCTCAAGTTTCCATTGCCCATAGTAGTACTTCTTTCAAAATCCCTAGAAAAGTTCCATAATATGAGCAAATTTTGGTCCCCTTCTTTGTCTCTCTGATGTTATTTTGGTCTATATATTAAATCACTATAGATGTAGGTGAATTTCTTTATTTATGAGATATCCAACCCTACTTTTATTACTTTTTTAATATCGAGAGAATTGCAGCCCAAAGCAGTATCTTGCAAGTTATATTTCACAAGCAAAAAATGGTCATAAATTATTTAATCCCAACTGAAACACAGTGTGATGATGAGGTTGGAGAGAAGGTATTGATTTCAGCCAGCTATTATATGTTGTTACATGTAAGGGAATCTGGGCTAAATTCTTTGGGCTTGACTTGTTTGTCTTTTTTTTTTTTTTTTTCTCCACAAATTATTAGATTTGAAAGTAGTAATAGTAAGAAAATAAGTAATTCTTCAGTAAATATTGAGCAGGAATTAGACCAGTGAGTAGAATGAAAAGTGGCAGAGGGGAGTGGGATCATCCCACCTGACCAGCCTGGTGACAGTCACTCTGTAGCCACAGAGTAAAGCAAGAGGGAACTGGGGACTTTGTAAGGACAACTCTCCTATTTATCTTCCTGACTCTGGAGTAAATTCATATAGCAAAAATGAGACTCATGGAACGAGAAGTTGAATTTGTTTCACTGGATCTCTAAGGGTTTTACTTGGTCACATCCAGCTACTCAGAAGTACCAAGGTACCATTTGTATGCAACACAAAGGGCAAGGAATGGCTGCAAGAGTAATAAGCAATTTGCTTAGACTAGAGCCTTAACTTTTAGAGAATAAAAAGGAGCCAAAATTCATGCTCACCTCTATTGATCTGGCTGTGGAACAATGTTATTATTTCTTTGCAAAACACACTGCCTTTTTCTCAGGGGCTTTACTAGTTACATTGATGAATTAGGAGTCAGAGGGGCTTCTTCTTAATTCTATTTCAGGCTAGCTCTTGAGAAATAATAGAACATGCTCCATTTTTCAGCTCTGAGATGCAACATAATTGGAAAAGTAGGTGATGGAGAGATTTTAATAATCTAGGTGGCCATATCTTGGTTACAATATATTATGTAAACCTTATTCTAAAATATTTTTTTAAAGATTAGCTATTAGCTATTAGCTATTAAAGATTAGTATTTGTGAGTACTAATAATTTTTAAAACAACATGAAAGAATTAAAGATTTGGAACATGGTGCTCAATTTAAGAAAATATGATGAATATGAAAAATATTTTGAAGCTTATAAGGTGAACACACTATAGGATGCTTAAATTAACAGAGTTTTTATTCGAGCAATGAGTGAGTTGGAAAGTTTCTGTGAGCAGCAGTCCACCAGAAAAAAAAATAAGCACATTCAGTAGTTAATTACACATCCAGTGTCCCCCAATTTCCACAAGGAAAGTAATGATAAGGGGAAAAAAGTAAGGATGAGAAAAAAGAAAAAATATTTTGAGATCCCCACTGTGCAAGTCTCATGCAGAACATCTGTCGAGGAACACTGTGTTGATGTGATTGATGTGATGAGTGTGAGCTAAAGAGCTTTCCTTGTGTTTGTGGAGGTGAAAAGAACTACCAAATCCTTGTTCCACTCTGTTGGGCCAGATCTGGAGGCTCCTATTTAAGTATCGTGGAACAGAAAAGTGGCTTTGGTTTTTTTTATTTTATTTTTCGTTTAGAGGAGGGTATTGAATGAAATTCTAAAATATTTATGTTTTGACATTACCATGTTGAAGTAGTAAGTGTGTAGCTATAAAAGCCATCAGATATAATAGTTGTTATTCCTTATAGCCTGAAATATAAAAACTCTTCTGTTTGTATCTCCTACAGCACAGTGTCTCCCGAGCTAACTGCAATAAGATTATTATGCTGTTTACAGATGGTGGTGAGGAAAGAGCACAAGAAATTTTCCACAAATATAATGAGGACAAAAAAGTAAGTGATATATGAAAATTTTTACTGTATGAAATACAGCAGCATAAATGTATAAAGTACTTTAAAAAAATTTATTAATATTGGTCCTTAGGACACTAAAATCTTTTTCAATCTATAATATTTATTTGAAAAATCATAAAACATATTTAATGTTTTACAGTTTGTGACTCATTGGTCTCAAGTGATGCAGAGCTATACTGTAAACCATAAAGAACTCAACTTTCTATTGACACTTTTCTTGCATTAGTGTAATCCCTTAATTATCCAGCAGAAACATAGGTAGTTAAGTGATAGGATATATATGTGTATCTCTGTCTCCTCACTGCAAATATCTTCTAAGTGCTTTTATTGTTTGCCAGGCAAAGGCAAAAGGAGACCTCAAGGTTAGAATATGAATTTGAATAGATTTGGGCTGGAACAAACCTACATTTTTCCCAGTGAGGCTAATTACACCTTCGAAAGTCTTAGCAAGAAGTGGGATGGCTTTCTGCTGATGAAATTTGATCTGTGGTTAAAGCAGAATTATGGATTTGACATGAGAATCACAGGATGAGTTGTCTTGTTTAGATAAAATTGGATTATTAGCTGTGCTGGTTTTGGGTTTAACTTTTGAATCTAATAAAATTTCTGGTCTGGCTTTTGCATACTTAAAGATTTAAAAATGCAGGAGTGTGTGCATCAAATATAGCAGCTTATAATGTTGTTTCCTATTAAATTTCACTGCAAACTATTATTTATTATTAGAAGAAGAATTATCACATTTTAACTAGAATTTAAATATGAGCTGGATTCACACTGCAACTAAGCATTTACCTTTTCTAGTACCTGGGGTTGTGCTTGCATCTGTGGGGTTTTATGAGGTTTTTTTTGTTTTGCATTCAAAAGAAGCAGCTAAAAGTTAGAATGTGATTCATGAAGGCACTTCAACAGTTTCCATGGATGTATATGCATGAAGCAGTGGAAGTATTTCATTGTTACCTCTTGTGAAGGAAATTTTGGAGGTTTTATTTCATGCAGCAAATGTATATTGGTAATAATGGTCACCGTGTGTCAGTATATTATTCTACATAATTTAATGCATTGCCAATGCAATGCAAGGCATGTTTCCTACACTTGTTTATGGTCTATGCATCTTCAAGTTCAAATTTTAGTAAACACTTCAGTTTTGTCACTTGTCTAATGAAGCACTGGGTTGCTAGATATCAGTTCTTACTGGTTTTCTCCAAGGTGACATTGGAATTGCAGTACCAAGTTTATGCAGGTGGAATTTGAAGAACCATTTGCTTTCCCCTTATCTCTTTCAATCAGTAACAATCCTTGTAGTGATGAAGGGAAATTTATGATTGGAGAACATCTAATGAGACTGCACCAGTAAATTCTTTTTGAGAAGTCACAATGAAATCTCCCAACATCTTTCATAACATTCTAATATTTTCAAAAATAAGCCTTATACAAAATATGCTTGTGGTAATGCACTCCTTAGTAAGGCTACACTTGATTCCAGAATGATGACATGTGAGCTCTTTTGTTGTTGCCTCTCTATGTAACTTAATGTTAGTTCATTATCACTAGAGAGTAGCATAATTGGTAGTCACATTCCAACATGAAAAATACACATGCACTTTTAATCTTGCTAGGTCATAATCACAAATATTGTGTTACCTTCTTAGATTGAAGAGTAGGCTGCTTTCTTATATTAAATTATGAGATTTGAAAGAGATGTGGGTGTAGTTTCTGTTGTCCTTATTGCAGTTAATTTATAATTTAGTTCATAAATATCGAGTGAATTTCAGACTATGTTGATATTTATCATTTGTAGAGGGACTATTCAATACAAGGTGTTAAAAAGTTTTCTGTGTTTTATGGTAGAAGCAGTTCATGGTATAAATATGTATTACCATATGGATCTTCTTGCCTGCTCTGCATTTATTTGACCACTTGTCTTTGTGTTTTTGCATAAAGCATATAAAAGAGGAATCTTTATTGTCTTATGTCACAGTCAGTCACTTAGGCAACACTGAGTTGTAAACTTTCTTTTTCTTATACTAACAAAAGGCGATTTATTCAAATCTATTAATCCTTGTTTCCATCTTCCTGATGTAAAATTGCTTCAGCTCTATAAGTATTTTTTTTTCATGTCAGTTAATTTTTAAATCCATGCCATGAAAGAAGCTTGAGTTTCAGCCCATCAAGTAACATGATTCAATACACTTGTTTGCAATGTCCTTGGTGCAATCTTCAAGTTAAGTGAAATAATGCAATAAACACTTGAAAACTACTAGAAGACAGCCTATAATCGAGAGGCTGAAAAGTAGTCTTTTTGAGTTTGAAATTTTAATCTCTTTGAAATAGCATACAGATATATTTAAAATAGTTTTCTGTCTGTATAAATAATTTATAGTGTGAATAGGAGGGTTATTATAAAACTTATGTAACACAGTTTTGGGGACAAACACTTATCTGTGTGAAGAGGAAAATCACAGTTGTGTTTCACCTTTGCATGCCTTTTTCCCTTTATAAAGCCAGATTTTATTGTCACATATTGCAACTACATGCTGAGCCTGATATTTAAAAACTGGCATGTTTACCTTTATGGTGACATTTGGGGCACTCACATTAAATGTGTAAAATACCACACATGCTCTAAACTTCAGGAATGAGGGTGCTAAATTTCATTTTATTTGCACTCCTCCTACAGATGGCTTCACTGAAGATAGCAATATAAATTTAATTGAAATGTATGCCCCGTAGGCGTTTATCGTGAGAATTTTGAATTCAGGTTGAAAATAGAAAGGCACAGATCTTTGGGGCACATATTCCCCTTGGAATCTGTATTTGGAAAGATTGCTCACATTATGTGAGTAGGAAAAGACCGTAAACATACCTCGTGCACTTTTAGTTGTTTGAAGTTTCGTGGAATGGCAGAGGTTTGTGAGGGTTGGATGAACTGGCCTGACACACAGAGGCAGGATTAGTCTGACCCCTCTGGTAGGAGCAGAGCTATAAATTGGGTCTTATGTCTCATTCTCACAGAAGTATCCTCCATAATTAATGCATGCCATGAAATCTCATTTTTTGTAGATTTTTCTGACAGTATCATTTGAGAGGAAATGATGTGAAGAGAAGTTTTCCAACAACTCAGTTCCATTAAGAATATCTGTATGTGATGGGCACAGAATTGCTACTGTGGAAGACATCCCATGGGAGAAGGCTCCAGCTAGCTGGAACTCCCCTGGGAAGCTTAGAGCTGCCACTGACTTCTTCCAAATGGGACACATTCAGCATGTCAATAGAGGGATAAAATGAAATATTTATGAGAGAGAACTTGCAAAACTTTCATTTTAAAAAAAAAAAAATAATCAAGCTTCCTACTGTCATTACTGGTGGAGTGAACTATTTTATTTTTTGGTTCCAATCTATTCGTGCATAACTGCAAGTTAATAGAACTAAAATCAAAATTATGTTAATTTAGGTGGTAGTGTATGTATTTTTCTAGATGACTACAAAGGACATTTAAACAAGCCCATGATGTTTCCACTTTGGGAAGCTGTGGAATTCTCATCAGGGATCAGACTGACCAAATGTAACTTTTTATGGTTAAAATTGAAACAGCATCTTTCACAACACTAGTGTCAGCTTTGAATAGAACTGAACAGCTGTCAGAGTGCACCCCAACAGGTTTTGCATTTCTGACTGTGTGGTAGGCTTGTAACACAGGATATAACACAAAGTAATTAAATTAATGATTGAACAAAGCTTCAGCTAGCTGGTTAAACTTGCTCCCCAGCTCTTTTCCTAATCACTTCTGCCTTGAGAATGTGTCACCTTCCAGCTGTTAATTTTACTTTATTGTATATTCTATTATATGCCCAAATGGTAAACCTAAAATATTCTGGGTAAAACTTGGGTCAGTATTCAAAAATTCCCTAATCTATTACTTTTTCTGTCAAAATAAAAAGTGGAAACTGTTATTGGAGTATTCACAGAAGAAGCACCTTTTCCTAAAGGCAAATTACCTCTTCTTTTTTCTTTTTTTTTTTTTTTTAGCTTTTTACTTCTTAGCTGAAATTAATAATTAAAGGCTTGCAATATACCTCTGTCCCAGTTTCTGGATTCCTAACATAAATTAATTCCACTACAATAATGGATTTAAATATACCTTATCTTAGTCTCCCTCCTTTGACACTCATTACCCAAATATGCTTCAGTAATAGTCAAGCTGCACAATACTAAGCTATGTAATTCTTGAGTTTATAAATCCATGCAATAACAGTTTGGGGGGAGGGGAAGGTTAGTGGTTGTTTTTTTTTTTTCTTTTTCAGTACGATATTAGGCACACATTTTTCCCCCATAAACTTAGATTTAGAACCACAATTACCTGATGGTTGTAAAGCTCTGTTCCCCTGCTAGGAATTTGATTTCAGTGATTTTTCAGACACACTTTTTAAAAATATCTATATGTTCTTTCAGCAGTCATCTTGTCAGCTAACCTTCTAGGCTACCATGTGTCCATGCCCTGGCAATGCTCTTGGGTTACAATTCTGCCCATCTTTCCTACACTATCTTTCACTGACCTCTTTATCTTTAAACATCACCAAACATCACCAAGCCTTTCTTGGAGAATTCAACAAGGAAGTAATATCTATAACATTTTTTCTACTTTTTTCACTGTTCCACTCAGCCATCACATCCCCTGTGATGTTCTGTGTGTGGACACCTGGGTGAGGTGCAGCAGACTTAAAGAGGTGCAGCAGAAAGTGCAGCAGGGCTGAGGGGGGTTCTTTTAGGAAGATCTGTTTGCCAAACCTTTTCATGCATGTGTCTGCACACACATCTCTTTGTTGATGTGAGTTTCTCTTTATGCTGCTGTTTCATTATGAGCATGATTCTGCGTTGCCATGTGGCATTTTTATCTCCCATGCAAGATAAAAATCCACATGGAGGTGTTGAGAACTACAGAAGACTAATGAAAGTTTTAATATAGCTTTGTTGAAAAGTAACCTTATCAGTTTTATTAAAGTCATGTGTATCTGTTACATAAAACTCAACTGGCAGCTTGTTTCCTTCAAATTTGGCATGGAGGAGGCTATTTGATACTTCTATTTTTGCTAATCTTCAATTCCAAACACTGTAGTAATAGTGATTGATTCAGTGCATCACATTGAGGTTGATGCTGCAGATGGCATAAAATGATTAATCAAGGCAACAAAGATAGAATATCAGTTAATATAGAAAGCACATAATGTTTGTTTTGGGACAAATGCAAGAGAGTCAGACTGCATTTTGCTTATTTATGCAAACAAAATGCTACATATGGCATAGCTGGTTGAGGCTAGACATCAGAGGGTCTGTCCTGTCTCAGCCTCCCCATATATTAACTGTGCATTCATTCCTGTGAATTTGCAATTGCTGTGAAATGCCTTGTAATTTGATGATGTTCTTCTGTAATTTGAGAATTGGAGGTCTGGGACTTTCTGCAATGAGCCTTTTAATACCTAGCCTAATGATGTTTATGTAACCTCTTCTTTAAAGTATTCGGTTCTGCAGCTTCCTTAGGTATTTACATTCTTCTCTTTCAACAGCTACCTGTTTAGAAAGCTTTCCTAGATTTTCTTAAGACAAGACAGACTTAGAGGGTTTAGGGTTTCTTTTTTTTTTTTTTTCATTTTACATTCTTTAATAAGAACAACTATTTTTTGTTATAGTAATATCCCTTCCATTTGAGAACACAATTTCTATGTTGAAACTTTCATGCAAGTTTGTTATCCAGCTTTTGTCTTTTCAACTAATCAAGCTAATTTCTTTCAGATTCATCAAATGTGGATCTTATATTCATTCTTTATTCTTTACACCCCTTTTGTGTATAAAGGCACATTGTAACTCTTGAACAGTGAGAGAAACTGAAATGTTATCAACAGAACAGAGCATTTTTTATATATACTTTTTTTTTTTTAATGCATGTCATCATTTGGGCAAATATATCATAGAGAATAATTTACCATTGTGAAACTGTGATGTATTATCGAACCATATTTATTTTTTTGCTTTATTCTGAATATTATTTCCCTAGATGTTTGGGGGTTTTTGGTTGTATGTTTTGTTGTTGTTTTTTTGTTTTGTTTTGTTTTTAATAGTTCACCTTCAGTCTCAGTATCTGTGCTTGATTTTCCAAGTCTTTTTAATCCTACATTACATTAAGCTGTTTCTTCTTGTATACTAAATGTTTTCTTCTTCCTGCATTGCCATTTTTCTTTTAATCCTTCATTCGTTGTAGATTATCTTCCTACATTACTCATTCAGCTAGCTAATTCTCTGTGTTTGTTTGAGTTGGTCTCTTATGCTTTTTTCACTGCTATGAAACCTTCCTTTCCTTGTAATAAAAATCACTTCTTGGTCTTTCACTCAAAGTATTTTCTTTCTCCTAGATTTACAGATAATTGTGCCTTAAAATTCAAATATAAATTAACTGTTCTTGGCATTTTCTAGGATAAGAAATTTTCCTAACCTGCTAGAAGATATTCAGTAATTATAAGTCTCACATTATAAGTTTTATCTGCATGACCTTATATATTTACAGTTATAAATAATTTTCCTATGCTTCTGGTGTTTATTAGGGAAGTGCAATAAGTAAAAACTGGCTGTGATGAGCCAGTTACAGAGAAGAGAGTCAGAGAAGTTTTAAGTTTTACCATAAGGGCCACATAAGACAGGCTCACATTTCCCCTTCATTTAAAAATACAAAAAGTGAAGAGAATTTAAAAGTTAAGAATTGCTTTTTGGAGATAGAGAAGCCAAAAATTATGCAAGAAAAAAACCCATGAATACGATTATGAAAATTAAGAGATGCTTTTATGTAAAATTGCCCATTCTGACACGATTCTGACATTTGTATGATCACGGAGTCTAGAGTTTTCCAAAGGTTAACTTTACAACATTGGTTTAAAAATGCAACTTTCTGGGAAGAAGTTGCAGAATTTGTCCACTTAAAAGAATACACAATATAACTAAGGTGGCACAACTGAATAGTGTTTTAAAAAGAATTAACTGTTATTTAGTGACTCTAAAACTTGATAGAAATCTTAGTTTCTAAATGCTGCTTAGGCCATCTCTTAGGCTGATGTTGAGGATTTTTCTATTAGTAGATGGAAAGGTTTGCCAATGCACAGGTGGAAAAGTGGACAGAAAGAAGAGTTTATAGCTGGGCTCCAAGAGGGAAAGTACAGAATAGGAATCTCTTTAGGGGGCAAAAGAATAAGGGAACAGCTGAAACAAGCAGTTGATGGCACAAGCTGAATGCATGCAGCAGCCTAAACAGATGACAGGTTAAGAAGGAAATGAAAATTCCAGAAAATTGAGTTACAATCCATTTGGATAGCAAGAATTGTGTGCTTATATATGCAAGAAAAATAACAGAGGAAAGGGATGTGAAATGAGAAGTTAGAGTGCAGGTGTAGGTGAACTGTACGTTTCACCCAGGCAAGTAGAAACCTTGTGCAACTTCAGTGTAGAGTATTAAAGATTGATGCAGATGTTGTAAGAAGGGGTTGCTTTTCAGGAGAGAACATCAGCACATGAGATGGAGGATCTCTGTTTGAGAAGTCTTATCTAGAGTGAGAACTACTAAATGTCACTTAGAAGGTCTTTTTCTAAAGCATTTTGCAAAAAAAAAAATTATTTATTTTGAAAAAAAAAAGCAAGCGAAAAAGTCATCTTACTATAAGATGTCTATAAGTAGGGAATGAGTCTGCTGGCAAATAGAAAATACTCAGTCTCTGCCTACAAAGTGACTTGAATTCAGAATCCTGATTAGTCTCAAAGAAAAGACTAAAATCTGCTCTGTCATATCTCCAGGAAGTCAGAGTTACATTCTCTTTGCATAGTACAGAATAGAACTTAATACGTTGAATTGAGTGTGCTATAAGAATAGATTGTCTTTAACAGAAGAACAAGAAATTGGCTTTGCAATCTTGTACTTGCATGGTTAGGAAAGTATGAGCTTCTAATTATTTTGAGGTATTCACAAATTATTTTGTAGGGCTTAAAAATTAGAGCCTTAAAAAGTAGAGGAGAAAAAAGGACCCCCAAAAACCTCTCTTTTTTTCAGATGAGAATCAGTTCCTATATGTAGTCTTTGAATTCTTATCCTATTATGTATCTCCATTCCTCTGTTTCTCTATTCAACTTCTGTTTGTAATTTCAGTTTAACTCAAATGCATGTTAGCCTTGTATCAAATTCAAAGTAATATATTCAGTGTTTACTGAGGCTTAGATGGGAATTCTGTCCTTCATAATCTCTTCCTAAATCATGTGCAAACAAAAACATCTACACCAATAATGACCACAGAACCTGGAGTGCCAGCTGCAAATGGTTTTTTTTTTTTTTAAATTCTGAATTTACTTATATGGATTTTTTTTTTTTTTACAGGGAAGTATTTGGTTTATTTGTGAATCTTTTTTTAAGCCATCATTTTGAATTGTATAATGCATTCTGACAATACTGTACTCTCAATCCTACATGTAGACAGGAAAAAAAATAACCTCAATGCTTTTAGTTGCCAACTTAGTTTGCAGATGCTATTTCATCTGAAAAGAAAAAAACAAAGACAAACCCTCTAAGGCAATGTTTTGTCTATAATAAATTTCTCTGTCAGAAGTACATTTATAATTAGGGCTGAAGACCTCTTTTTTCCTTGTTTTTTTATTTTTTTTTAAATAAAAAACTTTGTCAAAAATCATTAAAATCCATATATATCACATTATAGACTGAGAAATGACTTACACCTTGTCACATAAAATATGATTTATTGGTCTACATTTTCTCTGCTCTTCTCTTTCAGCCATTAGGAATGCAAAATTTAGATCTAAATTTACTAAGAACATTCAGGTACAAACTGTACAATATACCAAGGCTATAGACAACTCACACCTCAAGGTTGTTTTACCTGTGGATTGCAGGGTAAAATCTATTTTTTTTCCTATTTTGTATTTTCTTTCTGAAAATTTAATTTATTTAGCTGATTAGAAAAGAAATGAAAATGCATATCATTCAAATATGAGTGAACTGTGTCATGATTAAATTTATGTTTATCATTAACAGCCCAAGGGATATGTGGCAGCTGTCTGTACATATTCAGTGCTTCTCATAGACAGTCCTGAGATTTCAGGTGCAGTTTGGCAAGAAGTAAAGTGAGTGGGCATGAACTGCTTGAATTAATCATTAGCTGTGAAGGGCATTCTCTATTCCATGAGTGCACAGAAGCCTCTCTCTCTCTCTCAGCCCTGCTCAGGCACTTGCCAGCTGCTGACAGGCAGCGTCGTCACTGCCTGCTTGTGTCAGTAATGGCACTGACCTGCAAGCAGAGGCAAGGTCAGGCTGCCCTCAGCACAGCCCTAGCTGGCACTGCTCAGTTTCCATCAGTATACAGTAGCTGTTTCGTTTTTTCCCACCTAGAAAAGGAAAATTTGCAGCATTTTCATCCCTTAATCTTGCTCTTCTAAGATACCATTCTGTTCCCAGGTGAGTCTTCAAGAAAGAGTATGTGAGCATGGACAAAGTGCCCTCACCTCTCTGGGTGGCACACCCATTCTTTGAATCATTTTTGTTTAGAATTTTCGTTCTAAAAATGAAAATGTTGGGATCAAAAACTCAATGTAGAAAATGCTGAGATCAAAAAGTTTATTTTACCTGAGGAGACTGTGCAGTACAGAGGACACTGACTCCTCATCATTATGTAATAGTCCAACATTAAGTTACAGTGAGCATACAAAACTATGCTTGTACTCCTGTGATACTTGAGGCCAATCAAAGATTATTTCTAAACTAGAATTTTCATGTTCCTGTGAGCATCAGCCATTTATAAAATTAGACATGAAATTTGTGTAATTGATAATTCCAGAGAGGGAAACTTCTTGTAAATGGATTCTGCTGGAAATAAAGGTTTCTCAGGGTCCTTCGTTTCCCCACCTACCCTTTTCCCTCCTCTAGTACAACTGTTTGGTATTTGCAACTGTGAAGATTCAGTCACTTTTCTATGTTGCACAAGAAATGGAGTAAATGGGAGCAAAAAACAGAGGAAGAAAATATACAAGACTATTTGCGTGGGAAGGAAAAAGGCAGAGTATGTGATTAAAATTAGTATTTGAAATGGCATATTGAAATATTCCTTTAAATAGTTGGATGATATTTGTAATACTTCTTCCCTGGGATTTACAAGGACAATGAAAAAAAAGAAAAGGGGGCTTAGTGTCACAATATGAACCGTAAACATCTCTCTAATTAATCCAGTCCTTTCCAGCTGCTCAGCTGCCTCCAAATGTTGTTTTGACTATCAAAGAAATGCCTAAAATTCTTTTAATCCAGAGTACAGTGGGAATTACTTTGTCAACTCCCTTGTCTGGTTCCTGATATGGACCACCAAATTTACAAGGAATTCTCAGAAAAAAAAAAAAAATGTTTTCTTCAGAAAATGCTAAATGATGAGTGTCAGGGAGAAGCTGCTTAGGGAAAGGAGGAATTTAATTGTTTTGCATTTCAACAGGGAAAATTTCCCCAAAGAGGCAAATACCCCAATTCAACTGGGTAAATAGAACATGGGTAGTCAAAGTAAAACATTCAACATACAAACTGTTAAAATATTCCAATATGTTCTGAAGTCTGGGAGCCAGAATTAGGAGCTAGAAAATCACCTGATGCACCTGAGTGCTTTACAGGGATTTCTGATGTGGGGTGGGGTGATGAAGACAGCCCTTCTGGTGGAAATCCTGAGAGAAGCAACCAGTGTGTCCACAGCCTCTGTGCTAGATCTACAGCCACAATTATTCAATAATTTATAGGTTTAACTGAGTTAAATCTGTGAGGTTTTCAGCCTGTGCCAGCTGGCACACTCCCAGACAAAGTGCTGGGAGTGCACCTGTGCTCCTGTGGCAGCAAAAAAATGGGAAGAGGGAAGGAACAATGCTTTGACTTCTGTGTGTGCATGTGGGCTCTGCTGACAGAGCTGCTCTAAAGGCGGGGGAGTGGAGCAAAGTCCACTTTTTGGCAGGGTTGATGTAGGCAAGTAGACTCTCAAACACAAAATTCACTGCAGTGTGAAGTCCTGCTGGTGGTTTTGGGAGTACAGCCTTTCTCTTTCTTATTACTGCTCTTAAGCAATGTGTTACACAAAGCTAATAAAACAGAGCTGATTTATACCCACACCCAGAAAATGCTGAGATCAAAACTTCATTTTACTTGAGGAGACTGTGCAGTACAGAGGACACTGTCTCCTCATTATGTAACAGTTCAACATTGAGTTACTGTGAGCATATTAAACTGTGCTTGTACTCCAGTGATACTTGAGGCCCATCAAAGATTATGTCTAAACTAGGTAAAGAATTAAAGAATCGCATGATCAGTGGTCCATTCTATCTAATTACCATCAGTTTAGCAGGGGTAGAGTAGCAGGTGTCAGCAGGGAATTTACAGTTTCATTCTTGCAGCTGTGTGGCAGCAGAGGAAGGGGCACCACACGGCAGCCCTTCTGAGAGTAAGGAATGAGGTGCTGTGGTTCCACAAGGTGGCACTCAGAAGTTGTAGAACAGTGTGACTGAATTAGTATATTGGTTTTAGTTCTGTGAGAACGTTAGTTCTGAAATTTTTCAGTATAACTATAGTGGTGTTTTGACAATTAGTCTGCAGTAGAAAATATCCCCATTTTCATGAAGATATTTCTCTTTTGTGAGAGAATGAAATAAGCTGGGAAAAAAAAAAAAACAAACAAAAGCAAAAACAAACAAAAAACCACAATAAACAAACAAACAAAAAACCCTTCTGTCATTTTTCAAACACTTTGCATGTAGCAAAACATACTTATTGGATTCACAGCAGTCACAACTTCCATGAACATGCACCTTTCATTGTATGTACATGTTACATGTTCAGATATAATTCTCAGTTTTTAATTCCTTTCCTAGAATAATTGCTTACAATTATTACCATGCATCAATGTTCTTGATTCTATTTTCTAAATATATTAACACTATTAAATGGTTCAGAGCCCATATTATCAGTATAGATACATGCTGATATATATCCAAATATATCCAAAGAAAGTGAGATTCTCCAATAATCTCCTGATATGCAATAAGTGTAATTTTTATTTTAAGATAGAAGGAGGGTTAGCATTAGATTGTAATGTGAGCTGATTTATAGAGTGTCATTATTTCTTTTTTTGTTATTAGGCTATAATTACACAGACTATAATTAGACTATGAATTAATAAGCTAGCATTGCAGTTTAAAGTTTGAGGTTTAATTGTAGTGAATGAAAGATATTAATGATAGGGAAGCTTGCAAATACATATGAAAAGTTTGGAAAAAATTATTTATTGTGGGTGAATGTCTAAAATACTATTTCCAAGGACCTGCTATATTTTTCTTTAAACACATGCCTCAGTTAAAAGATTTTTCCTTTGGTTTCAAGGGGACACTTGCATAGTTATATGCTTTGCTGAATCAGAGTATAGAGAGTCACTTATGGAAACACTTGAGTAGTGTTAAATGGCTTTTCAAATCCTAAGGATTTATAATTTCTTCATGTCTAAAAATTCAAAGATGTCCAGCCTGCAATTATCTTTGCATTTAAATATTTGAGAGTTAAATTCTTCTTCTCATTGTTTTTCATGTGGGTTTTTCTTCCCAGTTACCCCAAGTCTACACATATTTTTGGAGAGCAAGGGAAAGATCTTAATGTAGTCATAAATGTCAAAAATATAACTTGGTATATATCTGCTGGTGTATGATGCCATTATTTTTATTTCCTAATTCGACATTAAATTGTGATTTCTGCTGAGTTCTAGATCTTTCAAACTTCAGAACTTTGACACCTGAGTAGGTGTCCTACCCTGCTGCTAAGGTCATCTCTGTTTCTTTTTCCTGACTGCTATTAATGGCAAAATGCATCAGCAGCCTGACAGTTACATACAAAAGCCTGAATCTCCAACTTCTGAACTTTGTTGAGCCTGGCATTCAAAGCCAGGGAAGTTATGAATGTGCTCAAAGTGAGAATCATGAACTCATCCCTCTTTTCTGCAAGTACTGAGCTCTCATGTATAAGTTTAGTGGCACCACTGTCCCAGTAATTTTGAAAAGCTGGGCCTTAGGGCTCTGTCACAAGAAAACCAGCCTTACCTGCAGGAGTGAACCAGACAGCTCTGTCTGTATTAATGAATGATCTGGGGCCAAGGTGCAGGCTGCAGAAATGTCCATGGTTATCCATTACTGCAGCTGGTAACAGACCCAACAGAATGGTTCCTGGCCTGTGGCAGTCAATTCTTTTAGTAATGTCAGTGTTCAGTTCAGGTAGCATGAGCTAGGGCTAATTCCCAAAAAATTCTATAGTGAGATGACCTGAGAGGGGGACAGGCAGGGAGGGAGGATGGCACCGTGGTGTAGCCATTGAGATGTGAGCCAAACTGTTCCACTTGCCCTCATGGCCTGAGAAGGAAAATGGGTTATGTCCCATTTTTTGCAATGCATAATAGATGGCTTAAGAGATCCTAAAACTGTCCTCTAGTGCACAGTTGTGAGTCTTGCCCCTGCTGTTAAACTCAGAACTTCTATTTCTCTTTACTTTACGTTTACAACTCTAACCTAAATGGTTCAGGACTGTGTCCCTGGACATCCTGAACTCAGAAGTTCAGCATGACAGATTATTAGCCAGAATTTAGGTGATTCTCTGTATTTGGTGTATCCTATTGGCTAATCCTAAGTGGTTTCCTAATTAGTATATTGTGTTTTCAGATTGTCTTCTGAAGTTCTGTTCTCAGTTAAAATCAATCATAAATGATTTCTGTTCTCAGTTAAATCACATCAGAATCCAAAATCATCTTCATATTTCTGTCCACAGATGTAAAAATGTAAGGAAAAAAATGTATTCACAGTTATAAGCTTGGGCAGCTTAAAAACCACATAACATCTCCCTGCTCTACGGCACAAAACACAAAAATGACTAAGTGATTTACAGGCTATACTTACAAGGGATTTAGAAGACAGAATGCATAATGGAAAATAGAAGAGCAGTTTTATAATTTTATTCAGAATGATGGGTTTCTTATATTGTCCTTTTATTTCGGAAGTATACCTATTAAGTATAAACTGCAAACGATTTTTTCCTCATATCTGATAATCTGTAAACTCATTACTAGGAAAGATAATTTCCTGGGTCATGCTGGAATTGCTGAATAATTTATTGCCCTTTATCACAGCTTTTCTTGTTGTATAGTAAAAAGGATTATCTGTGAATCTTTACCTGCGGCTATAAAGGCCAGATTAAAATGTTCTGAAATCTTCCTGTCATCATGATAACCAAACTTGAATGATTTGATGAGCTCAGTTTTTGGACATAGTCAGTTTGTTTATTTAGTGGTAGAGAAAGATGCACTCTTTTTATGCTAGGCATAAAATGACAGGATTCATCTTGCCGACATCCAATTAAGTGAATTAATTGTATAGCTCTCTTGGTATCTGGTAAAATAGACATATATGTCTCCAAAAGTCAATTAATCTTTTCCTAAACAGAGAAATGAAAAGATGCACAAAAATTGTTATTGAGAGCTTTCTCATTCCAGTAGCACAGAATTCAAGGCAAATAATTTATCTGTCAAAAAATGTGCATTTCTTCCACTCTGAGGGGCATGCAGAGTGGTTGCAGAGCTTTTAAGCCTAACAGAGGAGTTAGAATGAGATGATCTTTAATTTCTCTTTCAACCAAAACATTCAGTGATTCAAGGATTCTACATTGTCTACACATATAGGCAGAAGCCTAAACAGCAAGTGCTTTGTGTTTAATTACTCCTTTGAATTAACTTCAGTCAAGACTTATTTTTTTGTAATACTCATAACATGATATACCCAAAGGAAGCATCTAATTTAATTTTTCTTAATTTTATTACAATAGCAAAATGAAGAAATAAAATACATAAAAAGCAAATGAGATCTGTAGGGAAAGCAGCCTTTTCATAGATACACCTTCATTTTTGTCTTCAACTCACCACAACTCTCTTGAGTGCCATTGTCCCAAAAAATCTGTAGCAGACAAGATCATTTTTACTCACCTTGGTGCTTATGATCTTATTCCACCAGAAAGAAATACTAATAAATAGCAAATTAATTTTATAATTATGCAATTATATTTTCTTTGATAAAGTACTTTCCCTGTTTTTGTAGAATTCTTTTCTATCTATCACTTGCTCTGTTTAGGAGTTGGAATTTTGCATGTATTCCTTTGATGTCCTTCATAGGTTCCTAGGATAAGCCAGGTTGCAAGTGACTTGCAGAGGTCTCTAGTTCAATATCAGGTCTAAGATCAAGCCAGGTTGCTCGGGGCCATATCCAGTCTGGTGTTTAAAACCTCCAAGGAGGCAGATTTACAACCTCACTGGACAGCCTGTGCCTCTCAGTTTTGTTGCTAATTAGTATATTCCTTTTGTTGCTATATTCAGTTTTGTTGCTAATTAGTATATTCCTCTGTTATATACTGTAAATTATTATAAAAAATATTTTTTTTCTCCCTAAGGTTAGTCTCAGTGAGGAAAATGCAGAGAATTAGTTTTGAATTCCCTTGCTGAAAGTTAGGACTTTTATATTTCAGAACAATTTCAAGACAGTGTCTGGATGGGCTGGCAGGGCAGGCTGGTGCCCATCTCCAGTTCTTCTCAATTCTAGGGGTTGAAGTTTTCTAGAAGAGCTTTGAATAGTTCCATTGCAAATCAGAAAACATGACAGCTCCTATTTGTTTATCTTATTTTTCCATTAGTTTTTACTGCTTTGCAAGTTATGTTTCTTTATGAAGAGAATAAATAGATCTGCCTTGAGGCAATGTTGCCCTTTCCCTGGGAAATGGGTTGGGGAGCACAAATGCCCATCCCCTAGTGAGGATGATGGAGAGGAACTGTCATGGCAAAACCACCCAGGAACTTCAGTGTACACAGAACCCAAGAGGCTGCAGAGAGACAGAGAGAAGCAGTAACCAGGTCTCAGTGGTGATGAAAAACAACTTCTCAGGATCAAAGACTACTTGGCAGTTTACTTCAACTCAAAAACCCACTTAGCTGGTTGAAACCAAGCTTAAAGGACAGGCAAAGGGAGAGATGCTCAAACCCTTTTTTTTTTTAATTCAGTCACCTATTTTCTTCTTTGGAGAGATGCCTATAAGGAAAACATATAGACAAATAAATACATCTCATTACTTTGGCTGACTCTGGGTCCTGTCACAAAAAATTTAGCACAGAGTTTTGTTGTTTGTTGGTTTTTTTTTTTTGCTAAAATTGGCTCGTTTAATTTGACTTGCTGACTCATTTTTCCAGCTGGTCTGTCATCCTACTCAATTCCAGATGAGGCAATAGGAAAAAGAATACTCTTTTGAATATCCCACCCTCTTGCCAAACCAAGTAACAATTAAAATCTCCAATTTTCATTGCAGTTCTTTATCTCTGTTAATTATCCAAGGAACAGTAAATCAGATATATTGTCTCCTGCTTGTTGTCAATAATTTAAATTCTAAATTCTTTATAGATTTGTTGCAGATTTAACACACTGCTGTTTTTCCCTAAATTACACAGCATTTTGCAACTTGAATCCAATTCAGTGTTTCATTTTTACATTTGAGATCAAATGCTAGCCAGTCCAGTCTAATTGACTCATATGTTTTCTACACACACAAGAGAACCCACATGATTTGGTAGCTTTTATTCCAAAAGGAACATCAGGTCTCTCAAGTATCTAATTAGTGACCATCAGTGGGGTTTTTCCATAGTTTTTGAGAAGAATCTTTTCTGAGTCAAGTGTTTAGTGGACAATGAACTGGGAGCAGTGTGAATTCAAAAAGAGCAGAAATATAGCAGGCAGGGACCTTGTGAGCTGAGAGGTGCCAATATAAAATAACATGGTGGCAATCAGAGAAGAAAAAAATAGATGTTAGTTAAGTAGAAGAAGAAAGATTTATTAGAAGAATTATAGATGTCAAGAATAAAAGGGGGATGCCAAATGTGGTACAGTATTAATAAATGAGATGTAAAAATGCCAGGTGAAGTCATTTTTGCATTGTCAATACTGATATATTCAGGGTAATAGAAGGTATTTTTCATCTATCTTAATCTAGATGAACTATAAGGAAAAAAATTACCTTTATGTAGGCATAGTCCTTTCTATACCTGTCTGTGTAACCAGAAATGTAATCTAACTTATTAGTGGGGAATGACCCTATATGGAGTAGTCTTAAACTACAAAACAAGCACTTAAATCCATGTTCAGTGCAGCAGAATAGTTGCTTTAATTCTCCTTTTAACTGCAGAAAGAAAGGGTTCGTATGGATAAAGCAAATCAAAACATATTGTTAATTAAAAATGTCATCCAGCTCAAAGCTTTGTTTGCCCTTCTTGCATATAGGGGTCAACACTAATAAAGTTTCACCATTTGCTGCCTGCTGATGGATGATGTGAAGCCATTCCTACAGCTCTTGGTTAATACTTTAGCTCTGATTAGGTCACACATTTTTTTTTTTTTTTTTTTGCCTATTTGGGAAGTGAAGTTTTGGGTACTAATTGCATGATAAATTGCATGCTAAATAATGTGGTGAAATATTAATATTTTATAAATAGTCATTAAAAAACTTAGCAATGATCAGTAGTTTACAAGGAGTCTCTGCAATTTTAGAGTGTATTATTTAACAAAAACATTACTTTATTACTTACAGCTCTATGCAAATTAATTGTACTATATTTTAATTTGAAGCATCAAATCCATAGAAAGGAATTTTCGTTCTGATTTCATGTTGTGATCTGTGATTTGAGCATTGAAGTGGTAAAGTTAAAGATCCCTAAAGAAAGAGATGCCTAAAAAGGAAAAAGTGTCTGACCCTTGAACAGAGGGACATGAATAGAGTGAGCAGCTCATTAAAACTGTTGGGAAAACAATTTTCCCAGCTTTTAACAGAAACACTCAAATGTAGAGCAAAATATTCGGCCAGAAGCTGAAAAATAGTATTTTTAATTTTTCTGTCTGACTGGTAAGATTTTTAATATTTTTAAAGCAATACCAGGTTTTGGGGTTAAATTTTTCTCATTCAAATCAGAAAATTTGCATGGAAAACCATTTCTGCTGAAAATTCTGTTTTCAGTCCAAAACTTGGCAAGATTTTGGTGAATTCTTCTGAAGCCTTATCTCCTTACAGTTGCTGAGATAGATTAGAGTAGCATTGTGTAAAAATAATAGAATCATGCTGAAAATACCCACAACTTAAATGAATATCAAGAGCTTACAGTGAAAAATCAGAAGCTTAACCATTGTGTGGAAGTTGAAGTCTGTTGAACTAATTTAGTGTTTTTACATAAAGAAGACTGAGTCTGAGCAAAATGAGAAATTGTTTTGTGAAGTATCTGAAAATTTCATATTTTAAATCCTAAAAAGTCCTGTTTTGTATTACTTTGAATTCTACTGCCACACATATATTCTTTTTAAGTCATTGACAAACATCTAATAGTGATATGTTTTTTTCAACTAATTTAACAAAACCTGAAGAATTATAATTTCCACCCTAGAATAAGGAACCTAAAAATTAAAATACTTCATGAACAATCACCAATGTAAGACTTTTAAAATATGAAGGCTGTGTAAAAGAGCATTCTTCTTGGTTCTACTTCATGGAAGACATAACAGGAATACATAAAATGCCATAATCTATTATTTTTACATCTCTCATAAGTATTATGGTTACAAAAACTGGAGAATTCATAGTGTTCTTTTTCTATTCAAATTTATGAAAAATCCAGGTATCATTGACTTGAGGGTCACAACTGATAAATGATATATAGTTTTTATATTCATTGGTTTTTAACTTGTACAGGTACGTGTGTTCACATTTTCTGTTGGCCAACATAATTATGACAAAGGACCCATACAGTGGATGGCCTGTGAAAATAAAGGTACTGTGTATTTCTTTTAAACTGATCTTCACTAGTGCTTTGGATAGGTGATATCTTTGTTTTTCTCTAAAAATGGCAGATTTTTCAGCTTGAATTTTAAGTTTATTGTATTTGTTTTCAAAATTTCCAAAAGTTAATTTATTACATAATATATACATGAAAAAATCACATGTAAACGAGAATAATAAGAATAAAGAAATAAATTTCTTTATTACTTTATTTAAAACTTCATATTGTATGAAAATTACCACAGTAGTTTTTATAATAGTAAGCCATTATGGTTCAGTTTTGAGAATATTTGTTGTAATAGCCATCTATGTAAAGTTGGAACTGATGACAGATAAGAAATTAGGCAAAGCTGGTTTAAATTAAGTGGTCTGGACAAAGGGATTTTTGTTTGGTTAGTTGGCTGGTTACATTTCTTTCTGTTTTTCTCCAAAACTTACAAGGGATAAGATACTTAGATTTTTTCCCTTTTTGAATAAAAATATCAAAATTATTTTTGCTGTGATTTCTTAGTTTCTGAGAGCTTCTTGTATTTTCTATTTTTTTCTGTTTTCTTTATGTAAAATAAAAAGAAAAAGTAAAAAATGTGAAAGTAAGGAAGTAAAATGTTTTCTACATGAAATTTTTTACATGAAAAATGTACTCAGAAATATTTTAAGAGTGTGAGAAATACGAGTGTCAAATATCTTATAACTGTATAACAAGGCATAAGATACAGAGATATAGCAGAAAATAGAAAATAAAAAATAGAAAACAATAGAGATAAGTAGAAAAGATACAATTTATCAAACATTTGCTTAGGTTTTAAATAGGGCAATTTTCAGGCCTGGCTGAAAGTGTAAAACTATTTTACAAATTGGTGAGAAGCAAGAGGTGAGAGGTGAGCTGGATTACAAAGGGTCTCGAAAATTCGACTGCCAGGGAAGGAGATAAAGATATGCTCAGGCAGAAGAGTTACATAAAGCAAAGAGAAAGGCATAGATACAAAAAAAAAAAAAAAAAAAAAAAAAAAAAAAAAAAAAAAA
>VZRH01000397.1:153822-222527 GCA_013397555.1 Urocynchramus pylzowi | reverse complement strand
GGACCTTTCCTTTCCTTTCCTTTCCTTTCCTTTCCTTTCCTTTCCTTTCCTTTCCTTTCCTTTCCTTTCCTTTCCTTTCCTTTCCTTTCCTTTCCTTTTCCATAGTTTTATGCATAGTTGATACTGTAGCTGCAAATATATTTTCTTAACATTTAGGTTTTTTGAAACTTCTATATCCTAAGTTATTGACCATCATCTATTTTTAAAAAATACTATATTAATCCCACTAATATGTGGACAAAAAAAAACATAATTTCAACTTTCTATTCATCAAGTCAGTGAAGTATTATTATTTTCTTTTGTTTAGAAAATTGAAAGTAATTGTTTTTTACAAAAACTGAAAGCAATTGCTTAGCTACACACCTTCTTCCATTGTTCTAATATATTATGGCTTAACATTTGCTTTTTTAACTAAAAAGTCTTTTTCTCCCTTCTTTACTGGTTATTTTTAGGAACTGGGCCTTGTGATTACAGGAACTCTGCCGGTCTTCAATCTAACAAGGGAACAAAATGGGAAAATCGTAAGCTTTTTGTTCAAAGAAAAAAAAAAAAAAAAGCAGCAGTTATATACATTTAATTTAATGTTAAATGCCTTGAAGTATGTGTATTTCCATAGAGTATTTTGCAGTGTAATTGTCTTGTACATCAGAAACAAAGGGGTCATATCTACTTACCTGATAACCTCCTGGGAAGAAGAAAATGCAGGGCATTCTTTTACCCTTTTCAGCATTCTGAGTTTCAGGGTGTGACATTCCACTATCTATCCCTGTGCCTTAGTGGCCGTGGGAATGCATTAGGTGCTCAATAGATGGGAAGTAGATGACAATTTTATTTAGACCTTTCTAAGAAACAGTGTCCAGACAAATTTCTAGCAAATCTCTGAGGCTATGACATTTCAGGGTAAAAGGCAGTGATGTAGAGAATATAAATCAGTGTATAATTAATAATGGTAATGGAAAAGAGCACTGTATATTTAAATTAAATTCTAAGTGTTGAATAAATAAAATTGCCCATCCCTATTACTGTCTGACATGTAATCTGTGTCCTCTTCACAAAACAAAAAACAGACTTGGAATATGCTTGAACAACATGTGGTAAAATATTGTACTTTTGGTGTACTCCATTCAGGTCAAAATATACAGAAATTTAGACAAAATATTATTTGATTCAATTTCTCAGCGATTACATAGAAAGAATCAATGACGGTTTGATCACTGCCACTTCTTTAGTTTACTTTCAGAATAGTTATCTTAGTTTCCTTTTTAAAAAAAAAGCAATAAACCAAAAAAAGTTGCTTAATCTTATCTACAAGACAATGCCTGGAATTGTCCAAGTCTTGTTCAAAGTGACAGACTACTGATTATCAAAGGATGTCTTTTTGAGAAGTAAAACAGATGTGATTGAGTACACAGAAGCAAGAAGAACTCGAATCTGCTCAGTTTGTATCTCTACCTGAATATATTTATAGGCTGCAAGATACCTCCACCAATAAATTTTACAAATTTATTTAATATGGAGAAGGGATTCAGGTCACACTATGTAAATGACTGCCCTCCTTTTCTGTAGTAGGAAAATAAATTATAAGCTAAATAATTGTAGTGTCTGAGTTTCTGATTTCAAATGCTGATGATTCTTTTACTTTCTGGGGCTTTTTGTTGTGTTGGAATATTTTTCATTTATCATTATACTATAGCCCAAAGAGTTAATTGTTTTGAGGTCTCACTTACCAATTGCCCAGCCTAAGCATGAAAAGTAGCTCAGTGTTGGTGCTTATAGTTTAGTATCTGCATAACTGGCAATATTATTGCATCACTTCTGCTTTCAGCTGTTTTGTTCTTACACATATTTTTTATTCATCTAGGAAAGTATCCATATTCAGAAATAATTTTCATACTCTGTATTAAATTCTAAATTTATTAAATAGTTTTTTGGATTACTGTGTCATTATTTAAAATGTTCAGAATAGACACACAACTAATTAGGCAACTTCACAAATGTACCTGTCAAAAAAGAGATGAAGGCAAAAATACAAATTTACTGACTGTTCCAGTTATTCTGCAATGTAAATATGTCTGATACAGACTAACATTTTGGAATTTTACCAGAATCAGCTGATTCTTGGAGTAATGGGGGTCGATGTCTCTTTGGAGGACATAAAAAAGCTGACGCCCCGATTTACGGTAAGCTGCTTGCATTGGTGGTTTCTCATAATGTATGTTTAATGTCTGATTTCTGTGCATGCTCTTCATGAGTCATACTGCAGTGACTGGATTTGAGTCAAAATACCAGCAGGCTTCTTTGCACATATTATTTTCTATTGTTGATAGTTTTTCTGGTGGTTTTCTCTCCAGCCATATATGTGTTTCTGTGTGATTTGTCCTTCAGGGTGCACTGTGTAAAAGTCAGCTTTTACATTGGGGGATATATTACAAGTAATTATCTCCCTGTATCTTAAGGCACAGCTCTTTAGTAAAGTGTTTGGTTCTTAATGTAGAGTACACAATTGTTTCAACTGATAATATTTGCCATTTATCTAGGACCACTCTTCATAGAAAATTTCTTTAATATAGGTGTCTGTCTGTACCCTACTCAGTATGGCTGATTTATTTATGTAGACATCTAGCTATGGAATTTCTATGAACATAACTGGTGCTGTGGAAAACAAAAGCTGATGAAGAAGAAGAAGATCACAAGTTTGACTGAAGACAGATGCAAAGTCCTACATTTAGATTGGAATAATCCCCCAGCACAGCTCAGGCTGGGACAGGCTGTCTCAAAGGGCAGGAAAGGACTTGGGAGTTGTGGTGGAGGACACGCAGAACATAAGTTAGCAGCGTGCCCTGGCAGTAAAAACCAGCTGTGCAGTAAACATCTGCATCAGTATGCTGTCCAAATTTGATCTCCTCAGTATAGTAAATACTCTGAGGCCCAGTGCAGAGCCACTAAGCTGGCTTAGGGTCTGCAGTGCCTGGTACACAGGAAGAAGCTGAGAGAGATGCATTTGGGCTGAAGAAGGAACCTAAGGGTTAGCTAATGGGAATTCTGGAGAAAATGGACCTTAATGTTGCCTCAAAAAGAGGCCACCAGCATAGGTGTGGCAATGGAAATTCCAATTGAAATTAAGAAAGAAGGAGAGCAGGCTGCCCAGAGAGGTTGTGGAATTGCCACTGGAGGTATTCAAAGAATTGAAACCTAGTACAACTTCGAACTTTATTTTTTAAGTTAGCTTTGCTTTCAGTGAGAGGTTGTACCAGCTGACCTTCAGAGGTTTCATCAGTCTAAATCATTCTCCCAGTTTATGATCCTAAAAGAGTAAAAATTAAGAAATTATCTTGTCTGTGTTAGTATTTTTATACTAACATGATGCCTGAGGCATGTGTTTTCCACAATGTGAGCATTTCTTGAAAACCATTAATTACTCTTTCTTCATTACTTAAAACCATATAATGCTGAACTTCGTTTCTTTCCTTCAGCTTTGTCCAAATGGATACTATTTTGCAATTGATCCTAATGGGTATGTGCTACTGCATCCAAATCTCCAACCAAAGGTATGAAACACCTTCTAATTTACTTCTCTATAATAAGGGGTTATTGTCAGAAAAAATCAGAATTTACGAGACAGCAATATTGAAAATTCTCAGTTTTGTGGGTGTTAGGAAAATCTGTGGTTCATATATGGCTTCATCCAAATCCACCAGCTTTGGTTTGTATTGAATTTGTTTATTAATAAAATAAAAAATATGTATATTTTGAATGCATATTTATACATGTGAAGTGTTTTAATATACATATTAATAGAAAAAAAATTAGTGGTAGCTGTAATATCATTGTGAATGCAGTATAAACATTGTGAAGAATCTTGAAGCAAACTGAGGAGTTTTTGTGCACTTTTTTTTTTTATACTTTCTCATTTAAAAAAATTAGTATTTTCATACTTGTAAAACAAAGAAATCAGAGGAAAACACAATGTATTTTACTTGAATTTTTGTATTTATTTATTTGCTTTTTTTTTGTTTACCAGAGCTGAAATCTGATCTCAGAGTTGGGATGGATTTAGCTGAGCACCCCTTCCCAGAACAGTAGATTTTTAATAGCTTAACTTGAGAAAGGTCTTTCATGTTTAAACATGAAACTTTTTTCTGAATATGATTAGGACACAACTTTCATCAAATTTCAGGAAAATAGAAACCAAATATTTCAGTTTGTCTCTTTATCCATTAACTGTAGTCCTTACCTTGTGGAGAATCCTACATTGTCTGTATCTTCATAAATTACTTGCCTCTCTGACATTGATGAAAATTTCATCATGAATGGATGATTTTTTTTTCAGAAATCAGAACTTTGATCTTGGTTTTAATGAAAGGTTTCTCCATGTGAAACAATCTTCTGTTTAATAGACTTCTTGAAAATTCTCATATTATCATTGCATATTTTCATTGAATTTTGTCTCTTGAATTCTTAAAGTTATATAAGTGACAAAGTTAAAATAACTTTTTTTAATTGTCAAAGACAGAAGAAGAAATTAAGAATTCATCTACATATTTTAGTTATTAATTTAATTCTTAATCTGGGAGAAGTCAGCTTTGTGAATATTTGAATTAATTTCCTGGTAAAGTAATTAATACATTTGAAATCTTTGGCTAAGTATGTAACACAAGAAAGAAAAAAGTGCTTCTGAAGAAGAGAAAGAATGACTTGACTGTAACTATTAATGAGATATCTCTTTTGATTTCTTTTAAAAGATACTTCAAAAATATAAAGGAAAACCATGGAAAAGAAGGTTTTTACATAATCTTCATAACTGAGCTGGACTTCAGTTTCTGGATATTTGCATTTGATTTTCATGTCTTAAAAATGGAAGTTTTGATTTGATGACTTTTCTTGGTGAATTCTTCAGAAGCAAATATCTGCATCATTACTGACCCAATCTTTTCTTAATTAGAGGTTATTAGTAATTACATGATGGAGATTGGCCTATTTATATTTCCCTTATATGCAAATTAAACTCTTTTCATTCACAGGAGTAATGTTAAAAGAAACAATGCAATAGTCTTATTTTAGACCTAATCTTGTGAGAAACTGATGGATATGGACTCTGTTCATCTCAGATGTGCTGTTATCCTGCACTGTTGCTGCACAACATTGAAGAATAAAAACCTCTGTTTAAAACTCAGCTCATCCCAACTAAATCTAGGCAAACTGAAGTGGTTTATTAGGATACTAGTTGTCATGGTTTCTCTGTGTGGTTTTGCTCTTAAAAGGATTTGAAGTCCAGAGATGCTTTCCCTTAATGCTCAAAACTTTGGTTTAGAGTATGTTTAAAACAGGATGGTTTTTAAGTGATAATTGTTATGTTGTAGAATAATGTCCAAATGTAACATTAAGCATTTGAATTATTATTGTTATTGTTGTTATTAACAGTTACACAGACTAGACTTTTCCACTCCCAGTTTGTGTGGGGTGGTGCATGCTATTCAGACTGATACAAGAACTACAGTTTAAAACTAAGGTACTCAACAAAGACAGATATATTTAGAATTAATGGACATTCTTTAACATGTCATATTAATTTTAGTTGAACCTCCCAGTAGCTGTTAACTTATTAACAAACAACATCTTAATCCTCTTTGGCAGCAATTTTTCAATAGTTGTAAAATAAAACATAACTACATCTTTACCTTTGAAGAGGTGAGGGTTTCTTACACTTCCAATGCTTCCTTCTTTTGAATGTCTTCTGCTTTCCTTCTGAAAATCTATTTCCTCAAATCACAACTGGTTCAACACAATTAATATTTTAAGAAATTGTCTTGAAGTTTTTAAAGTTGTTTGCACAACTGAGAAAAGTCAACAAACAAAAAATTCAAAAACATATTAAAATAATTAAAAGCTTTCCTATCATGTTCTTATTTGCTGAAATATATGAAAATTACGCCAAAGCATAATAGGAATTTTTTTTAATATGCAGCTTAATATAGTTTTAAACCACTTAAACAATTTTTATGTTTGTGTAATCAGCTACTTTTTTTATAGCACCAAATCTTATGTTTTATTGTAATTTTTTTTTGTGTGTGTGTCTGCATATATGGGTATATTTTTCCCACTGTTATGGGAGAGAACAGGTGGATGCACCACCAAACAAACATAGTCACTGAAGTGAGTCAATTAAGCATGTATCTTAATCTTAATTACATTTTGAAAATAGTAAATAATTCTATTTCTCAATCTATTCTAAAGATTAGAATCCTTCTCTTTATTTTTACTATGGTTCTGATCAAAACCATTTAATGACAGTCCTAAAACTCCATATGCCTTCACTGAGGTCCAATATTTTTTCTTACTGTTTAGGGTTATTTAAGAAATTTAAGAGGAGCTGAGTTTTAGGATCAAATATAAAAGTACACAAAAAGTGAGCTATTCTCATGCTATATGTTATTCTGTCCAAGTATCTTGAAGGGAGAGCTCTCTGTTAATTTTATTCACATTAACATATGTCTGATTTTTGTTTCCCTATCCTGAAACTGTGTGTAATTCTGGCAGAGAGCTCAAAACTCATGATCAGGGTGAGGGGTAGTTTCTGATTGCAGTAGTAAACATACACTGGACAACACAGATGTTGGGAAAACGCTTCCATTCTATAAGTAAGTTGTTTACTAATAGTGCAAAAATATAAATTACTGCTTTTTTGTTACTTCAGCAAATTGGTGTGGGCATACCAAAAGTTAAATTGAGAAAAAGGAGACCCCATGTACAGGTAACTTTGGATGGAGGTGATTAGTGCATTAGAATGCATAGACCTGGAAATATAATTAGAAAGCTTCTGACCTGCTTACTAGGAAAAATCTAACTAGAGAAATATCCATTGTGACAAACAGCTTCCAAAGCATGAAGCTTGCATCCTTTCCTGTTTAAATAATAAAAAACATGCTATTGGCTGTAGTGGAGGGCATTCCATTAAATTATGATGCTTTACTAATAGGTGCTAATTAGAGTCGTGCTGTAAAAGTTCTTCTTTAGATGTTGAAATTAATTTGAATACTGGAAATAAAAAGAGACTACTTGTGCTGGCTTTGCTTGCATAAACTCAAAGTCAAGAGAAGATCAGAAGACAATTCTTGTGACTTTATTGACAAGTTTTATTGTACAGTGTATGCTGCATAAAATTACAGACTATGAGTTGTTCAGTTTGGTTTTTTTTTTGTTTTTTTTCCTGGGGAAGTTAGAGTAGGAAATATGTTCTATCTGCTATTTACATGGGATTTTCTCAGTTTAGCAGACCCAACTGCACAGAATTAACAGCATTAACCGGAATAGTGTAACTAGTCATGTTTATGTAATGCAATTCCTGAGCAGAAAACACTTAATGAAAACTTAGAAATCATTAAAGGAATAGATTAACTATGTAGCCAGAAAAATAGTAAACTTAAACACAGTATATCCAGTTTGATTTCTTACACATATGGGAATCTATAATGCAAAACTTGTGGCCTGCATAGCATAAAACATGGTGTAAAATCCTGATCCATGTCAGTGATTTCACCAAGTGTCAGGTGGCTGTGTTTATAAAACATGGTTGAGGCCACCTCAGGGCTGGGTTTTTTGTTTGTGCACTGGAGAAATCAGCACTGAATCATAAAAAATCTAGGTTTTCTTAGCATACCTGGCTCCTCAGCTTGCCATAGTGTGATCTGGCTGCTGATGGGTTTGCCTGGCATTCCTTGCTGCCCAGGGAGGTGCAGCACTGGAAAAGCTCTGAGCTCCCATCCACTCCAGATGCTCCTGGGTTTACTTCTGTGGCCCAGGATTTTGCTGAATTCTTTTAAAAGCCTAATAGCCTTTGTCTTCATTGGTACTGCAGTTATGAGTAAGAACTAGGCTCCTGCAACACAGCAAAGAAGGTCATCCATAGAATTTGTGAGAGCTGACCTCCCAAAACACACAACAACATTTTAGTTAACTTTTTTTTTTTTTAGTGTTGCTGCACCAGTTCTTTCTTTCTTTGTTTCCTTCATGAGTTGTCATTGAAATTATAGACCCTTGTCTTTATTTGTCCTGCTGAAAATGAATTGCAATCCTTTTGTTTGCATGCTTCATTGCTAGTGGTTTACTTCTCTTCTGTTTTGTTAAGTTGTGCTGCTGAATGTGGTGGTGGTGTGCTTATTCCAGTCATGTTACATGCATGACTGGATAAAGAGAAGAACAAACTGAACTGTAAGTTTGTTTCTTCGTGGCTTGGAATAAACCCCAGTAAATGGCAACCTTGGAAATAAAAATTATGGAGCCCAAATACTGGTAAAAACATTATTGGGAGAAAGAGACCTAAAGGGAAATCTTCCCTTTTAAGGTAGCAGTGTAAGAATTTTCTGTTGTAGCTTTTAGTGGTTGTCTTTGTGCCTCAGGCACATCTAAGAATATATTTATACATGGTTAGTTTTTTTGCCTATTAAAAGTGATTAATAAGTATCATATAAGAAACATGAAGTGATATAATACAAGTCTTAAAAAGAAGAACATTTAATGCATACTTGAATTTTCACAGAATTAAAGTTAGCTGTTTTGTCTTTGGGACTCCTTGACTATGACTAGCCCAGGTTATCATTTGAAATAAATATTGACCTTGATTTGATGTGATGGCTTTTTTTTTCTTTTTTTTTTTTTACCATTTATTTTCTTCTCTGTTCCTTTGTGTATTGGAATGGAATGTGAACTTCATAAATACCTCCTCTGCCATGCCAATGCCTTCATGCATGCTGTTTGGGTTTGACCATGCTATTCATTATCCATTGCATGTAAGATATATAAATTTTTATTTATTTTTACATTTTAGCCTTTTGTTATTTATTTTGAGAGTGTGGATTTGTTGGGAGGGGAAAGCAACTGCATAGAAATAATTGAATAATTTTGAATTAGTAGGGAGCATACATTAATGCCATTATATTGAAGTTGCTAGTTTTATCAATCATATATAAATAGAAATGCAAAAAATTTCTTGAAGTTTTCAATAAATATTTTAAAGAAATACCCAGAATATTTGTCTGCAATCTCTTCAGTAAGTATTCTCTTCCTGAGCATAACTGTATTGCTTTTTCCCTTAGCACACAGTAAGTCTTGTTAAGAACAAGAATGATTCCATATAGCCAGAAACATGCACATTTTGTCCTCAAGAAAAGGAAGAAATGATATTTTGTCTTCTGGAACTATTCTATATTACAATCTTGAAAATAAGGGCTAGTGTTAAGCTCTTAGTACTCCAGACTGTTATATGAAGGCATCTTTAACCAGTTGTTCAGGATTGTGATGAAATTGCATTCCTTGATAGAACAACTGTATATGTGAGTATAGGAGAATTGGTGAAATTCCTTGATTTTTTTCCTTTTTTTTTTTTTTTTCATTTTCTACTCTGAACTGTCAAATTTAAATAGTTAAGCAATATATCCCCATACTCCTATTTATAAAGAAATGCACTTGCTTTTAGGGGGCGCATTAAATAGCTACTGGGTGATGAGGATGGATGATTTTTGCATCACACACAATATAAAGTTAATGGGGCTTAGGCCAAATTGCCAGAAAAAAAGTTGGATTTCCAACAACTCATATGGAGATGGCTCTAGCCAAGTAAATGCAGGCTGCAACTGAGAAAGGAGCAGAGGTTGGAAGGTGGTCTGATCTAGTTCAGCAGAGCTAGAGTGGTCTTCCAGCACTCCTGTGGGGCCAGGGTTTTTACAGCTGTAGGTCACCAGAGTTCTCTGTGCTCCATAGTTGAAGTTGATGTCATCAATATTCCTTAGGTCTGGAAGCTTTGGTTTCAGTATTTCTGTGCTACAGGTTTCCATGTTCTAAACTGAGATAACAGTACTGATGTCAAGAGAAATGCTTTTGAAACTCCAAAGTGTTCAGAGAAGCCCTGTAATGCTGACAATAAAAGTGGGGTTTATTTTTTTATAGACCCCAAATAATTGTCTGTAATTGTTGCCTTTTTGAATCTTGAACCGTAGTCTATTCCCACCTCATATCAGCAAGTCTGTGTTGTCTGCTCTTTGTAAAATTGCAAAGAGTACAGTTGCCTAGCTTACTGGCTGGGTGGAAAACTCTGCCAAATTTCTCTCTCCTTTCTTAGAAGCAGGACATCAAGTGAGAGATTCATATCCTCTGCTTCCTCTGATTCCTCCCAAACCTGTACAGTCTGTGACATTCCAGGAGAAGGGGAAGCAGCACCTCAGCATGAGCCCCATACGTGACAGGCTGTGGAAAGTCACTGGCAATTAGTATTACTTTGATTTTCACTTATCCAATTAACCTCTCTATTCAACAAAATAAAATAAATGAGAAAGGGCCACTAGTAATGCTACAAGAGATTAAAATAGATGGGTAAGTAAACCCAGTAAAGTAGTCTAATTTGAAATGAAGGGATTAGAGTGGTTTGCAATGTTAAAGTGCTCTGTCATTATTATTTGATCATTTAATGTCTTCTGCTTCAGAATCCTAAATCCCAGGAACCTGTTACACTGGATTTTCTAGATGCTGAATTGGAAAATGATATTAAAGTTGAGGTGAGATTACCTAGTTTCTTAGCACCTGTTGTTGCTCATATTTCACCATGTCATAAATGCAAAGCAATGAATGTTCTAGATTTTGAATGGGTATCTATTTCAATATAAATCTGAATTTTAAATTTGTTTAGATTATGACTTTATTGAGATGAAGTTATATTTAGACAAATTAAGTGCCAGCACTATTTATAGGCAAGGGCAATGCATTCTATTCCTCTCATTTTGAAAAACACCAGGATTGCTACTTAAATTCTTCTTCATGAAGTAAAAATTCCTGGGAAAGAAGATATAGAAAAAAAATTTCAAAACATAAGACTTTTTAATAGAATATTAAAATATTACCTGAAATATTTTAAAACTATTTCCCTACTAATGCAAATTTTTTTCTGTGGCAAGAAAGAGAACTGAGAATCCAAGTTAAGTGTAGACAACAAATTAATTCCTCTGTATATTTTTCAGTTACTGATTTTGTAATATATTCAGAAACTACAACTTTTTAAACAATTAGCTTTCTGAAATCAAATGAAAGGATTTCAAACATTTTACATTTTTAACATATTTTTCACTGAAATTGTTCTTTTATACTGACAGTAATCAGCCTGCCTTGGTATCTGTTTAATTTTGCCTTAAGTTTCTTTGAAATGGCTGCTTCAGAAGGGAGTTACTCTTGAACTGGTACAAAAGTGTTTCTGTGAATCAGTGCTACTACCTGAATCACAGATGTGCTGGGAGGTACAAGGAATGCCAGGCAAAACTCCTTTTCATGAGCACAGAATTCATTCTCTCTCTGTCAGTGCCCAACATCAAAGAGTTTTATGGCATGGCCTATCTATTGAAAGTATATCAGAATTGTTGCTTCTTAACTCTACTGATTTAGTATATATTTGGATAAAACAGCTTCTAACTGGAAAAATCTGAAAATTGTAACCAAAACTTATTTTTTTAAGAGTTGTGTCTTCCATTTGCTTTAGAATTTTCTGTGTTTTTAAGAAATATTTTGATCACTTGAATGATTATTCATGTTACATGCAACACCTACACTTTTTCTTTTCTTTATTTCACTTTTTCCTTTTCTTCCTTGCCAATAGATTCGGAAAAAAATGATAGATGGAGAAAGTGGAGAAAAAACATTTGAAACACTGGTCAAGTCCCAAGATGAGGTAAGATAGGAACCCAAAGACTTACATTTACAGGAATAAACCAAACCAGAAAAATAATGTGAAATGGTGAAATGCTGGGATATTCATTTTGTAATGACAATGTGTACCATTTTTTTTTCCCTTCACATTTGCTAGTTTTATTGGCTTATAGTAAAAAAAAAAAACAAAAAAAAAACCCAACCAAAATGTACTTAGGAAAAAAATAATTGTTTTGTTTCTTGGTTTCTTTGGTGCATCATTAATCAGGCAGTTGTTGATGAGGTCTTACACTCTGTTCAACAGGAAATGGACCCAGCCTACTTCTGTGTATGAATTCCAAAACAAAGTGCTTAATTTGCTTGCAGAGATGTGTGAGGATGGGTTTGGTAGTTTATATTGTGGTTGAATGGGAAGAAAGTTGTGAGAAAAAATAATAAAGTAATATTTTTATGCCATAAATGAAGACTCTTTGGGATAAGCAAATTCATCTTACAGTTATAACGTGTACTTTCTGAACAACTTGTTGAGTTCTTTATTTTCTTGACCAAAATACTTATTCCTGAAAAACATTGCTACTGTTTTCTCTAATAAGCAGACATGTTTCCTAGGAATAATAAATACTCAAATTTGATATGGGTCATTACATAAGTGCTCTACTTCTTGGGGACCTCAGTGAGAAGAAATCATGACTGGTGTGCTAAAGGAGCAGTTCTGGCCAGGGTGTGCCCCAAAGCTACAGTTCCTCAACAGCTTTTTGGAACTCTTTTGCTCTGACCATAAGTCAGTTTGAAGATATATAAAATAAGATATCTATGAAGATTTGATGACTTAGCAGACACTGCACAACCCATAGATATAGATCACTATAGCAATACCTACAAGAATTGCTTGCAGTTAATTCATACTGGCTTTCCCCTCTTCCCATATTCTTTTAGACACCTGTATCAGCAGTGCCCTTGCCTCCTTTACTGTTTCATGCTTTCTCACAGTAAAATGCTAAAACCAAGCTTTACAATGCTGCTTTACAATCTCTGGGTAAATCCTGCTGTGTAAAAAAATTGTGTTTTGTTCCTGAATGGTTCCACTGTTGGAATATGGTGCATAAATAGGTGTTTTCTGGGGCAGACAAGCTAAGCCTCAGTTGATGCCAGCTGTGCCCCCTCACCTGTGTCAGGAGCCCATGCTGAATGCCACCAGTCTGTTCCCTTAAGGAAAAGTGGGTGGTTCCTGACAGTCAGAGAGTCCAAAGTCCTTCTGGCATCTGAGTTGAGGATAAACTGCTACTGAAGGGAGAGACTCCATGCTGGGACATTTTCAGATTTATGTTGTTTTGTTTAAGGAGTGCCTTTCCAGGTCTATGGGTGAAAAAGGCTCTGTGTAGGTGGTTAGAAGAAGGAGGGTTAGAAGGTCACAAAAATACAATAACACAATTAGGGTTATTAACACAAGAAATTGCATTAATGGCGTTGAAGAGATTTCAGGCTGTTTGTATATTTCTCAGGCTTTGTGCTACAAAGGACCTGAAACAGTTGGTCCTGCAACTCTTTGCCCAAAGAAAGAGGGAGGGAAGTATTGCAAATGCTAAAGTCAGTTACAGAATCTGGGCAGGAGGGAGGATGTAACATCCCTGGGTGCATGAGAATGTGCCAGTTACACACGGCCCAGACCACAATCTGTGTTGGAATAAAATATCCCAAGCCTTTGATCCCAAATGTTTCAATGCCAATGAAATTAATTATCCTCACCTTCCCTTTCACCATGGCCCAAGATTTCTTCCTCTATCCAGACCTCTCTGAGAGAAGAAAGGAGCAGCCAGAGCTGGCTGGCTATGATGACTGCTTCCAGCCATTGCCCCCTCCCAGCTCCAGGCTGCTAGAACCAGAAAGAAGCTGCTTTAAACCACGGGCCATGCATGAGCCATGCATCACTTAGCAGTTGATAGCTTCATATATTTTCTTATAAAAAGGGCTGATGTGGTCGGCTGCTCTGAACTGACAGTTGCAGTCTTCGGGCTTAAAATTTATGTTCTTTTTGTTTTGCTTTTTGGTTTAAGTTTGCATTGCTTTCCTTTTGTGTTGCAGCTGGCCCCAGCAGTGTCTTGGGAGATGACTTCATACTACAGCATAGAGACTGGACTTGTAGCAAATGTGGGTGGGGTGCTCTGGAGTCTCCCAAGGCCTCAGGGGCTTTCCAAGTAACAGAGAAGATGCCATAGGAACAAAAGCATTGCCACATTTGGCAGCTGGGGTGGGCAGTAGTGAAAACTGAAGGGTCACAAAAGCTGCAATAACATGTGTGAGTTCCTTGGCAGTGATCAGCTGGGGATGGGGTGGGCTCAGACTGCCCACTAAGGAAGTAGGCAAAGGTAAATGGGAGCTGAGGTGTGAGGATGTGTTAGCTGCTGGGTTTTCTTTGTAGGGAACTTTCAGCCAATTTGCTTTCAAGCACTGTGACATTGCTGGTGACAACAGGATTTAATTACAGCCCAGTTCTTCTCTTCTCTTCCCTCCCCTCCCACCTTGAGCACTGTTTTTTCTTGTGGGGTTACCCATGACACTGTGCCTGATTTGGAGGGACTGCCAGCACTAGGTTCAAGTGGCTGATTTTAGCCTGAAGTACACATTAATATAAATAGGCTTTGATAGGAATCTTTTCAACTATCTTTCTACCTTAAATATAAAATATATCAGGGTACGAGACACAGCTTCTTTCTGATTTTCTTTTATCTTTTTTTCATTTTCTTTCCAAAATGGCTATTAAATTATTTATTCTGTCATGCTTTTCTGAAAGCAACAGCCAGGTAATGGGAGGGTTTCAATTTATTAATGTCACGTAAGTCACCTCTTATCCAAAGCCATGGTCATTTTCCCACTATTCTTTTACCATAGGGAAAGAAAGAACCTAGAGGTATACCTGTGCTGCCTTTCACCAATGTTTGCAATGTTGCAGTGCAATAGCTGTACAGTCTTCTCTGCTGGCATACTTACAAAAGTTTGATTGCTAAAGTAGTAATGTGTTGCAGCTGGCATAATCTTATAGCTTTCAAAGTGGAAAACTGAGTAAAACAATGTCAGCCAGGTGGATTCATGATTAAATCTATGGGGAACTGTGGGACTGTGCCTATCATGCTATTTTTCATACCACAAGAAAACAAATGGTAAAGATTAGCCTAATGTATTAAGTTATTTCAAAATAAACATTTATTTCAATGTTAAATTTTTTCCCAAATTCAAGACCTTCCTAATTAGATTAGAAACACATGTAAAGTTTAGCAGGGGGTATCTATATAATCAGAATTACCAGACTGTGCCTGTAGTTGTGATTCAAATTTAAATGCATTAAGCCAGTGATGCTGTGACCTGAAAGGACAGGCTCTGGGTGTTTTAGTTTTTAAAGACTTACCTACAAAGTCTTTTTGTAACTGAGTTGTTTTTTGTGGTTTTTTTTTTAATCTTTTCATAGTTTAACTGCAAAATGATCCTTAAAAGAGAAAGCATTTTTTATCAAATTTTAATCACACAGGTAATGGTTTGCATAGGTCTGGATAATGTGAAAATTACAGGTCAGGTTTGTCTGATTTTATTTAAATTTAAATTTCCCTAATGTTTAATAAAAATTATATGGTTGATTCTTTTGCAAAACGTAAGTTTGGCATATATTTAAGGAAAGGAGTTGCATCTCAACCCATTATTTTCGCAAAATAATAAATAGAAATACATCAGATTTGTACTTGATTTTACACAGTATTTCTCAAAGAAAGGTCACAATTATTGAAGCTTCTAATTTTAATAATTTCATTTTTCACCAATATCTCTTTGCAGAGGTATATTGATAAAGGAAACAGAACGTATACATGGACTGCTGTGAATGGCACTGACTACAGGTAACTCATTTCTGTTCACTGACTTCCTTTGTTTATTTAAGTGTCCTTTTGGTTAATTTTGGTTAATATTTTTAGCATTACAATTTTTGTACTAGCTAAGGTGACACTGGTGTGTATATTATTTCAAATTCATTTAGGCACACAACATTGTAACATTAGAAGGAATGTTGAAACCTTCCTTAACATTACCCAAAACAAGTAAAGGCTTTCTAAATCTCAGGAAAGTTAAACTACTCTATCTCAAAACTACATGGTATAAATATTGAGTCAAATTTTGACCAAAATGCTATTTCTGTTATGGTGAATTACAGTAATCCTCAGACAAGGTGGATCTCAATTTTTGTTTTCTTCTGCACAGGTGTACAGTCACTGAGAATGCAAACATTAATTTGAGTGTAAAACCAAACAAATCAGTTTTAACAACAGAATATTAACCTAGAATCTTCTATTCATTATCCCATTTTTCTGTTGCACTGCCTCTATCTTAATATTATGTAAGAAATGGAAATTTTTATCAGACTGCCATCTAGCAATCACTAGAGAAATACCTTTGATTTACATGACTTCTTAATTCTGCCTGAGCTTCCTGGCATGAGATATAGCAATAAATCCTCAGAGTATCCTTGCAGAAAACTTATTAAACATAAAATTATGGATTTTAATTAGCAATTTCTGCTAGCAGTAACTGTTAATGACAGGTGTACTGCCACTGATTTCCCTAGAGGAGAATTGGTAGAAGGCTATCACTAAATGTTCAGCAATCTCCCTTATATTCTGTATAAATTGCAAATGTGTCACTAAAGGTCAGCTCATTTATGGGTCAACTGTGCAAGATTTTTAATGTTAATTTCTGCAGCTCTTTGTTAGGAACTGTTGCAGTGCTGCATGGATGAAATCCAAGTGTAAAAATTACAGATGCTACTTGGGAGTTGATGATACCTATTTAATGATTACTCATATCTCCTGTCCTTTACATACATTTTTAGAACTCTTCTACATATGTGTAGAATTTAGCTGCAAAAATAATTCCTACATGTTTTGAACAAAAGTTTAATATAAAAGAAAACTTTGCAAATGCTCTGCAAATCTTAAAATATTATTGTACAATTATGTTCAATAATTGTTGGTGGTGACTGCATGATTAAATAAAATATTTTTTTGGATCTTGAATGCAATGGATGTGAATGCAAGTACTGCCAAATGCATTTCCTGGAGAATATTGATCGTTGTTTTATTAGTGAGAGTCTCTGGTTATATGATGTACAAATCAGCACAGTACTAAATGATATTTTTGCAGTCAGTGATTACCATGACATGTTATATTAGGATGTTAAATGTTTCAGAGGAAGATACAAAAATCATGTAGATTTTCATTTGCAATTATTTGGAAGTTCCTTGCTTACCTGCTAAAAAGTGCATTTGTGTTTAAAAGTGTAAATAAGTATCAAAATAAACAGAGGGACCACCAGGATTGGCATAAACATCCTTGTGTTTATTGCTAAGAGTGGGGCTGGTATTTCACTGTGTGTCTGCCTCATCTCGTGACAGTGAGAAATTCCAAATTCCAATATTCTAAATTACTTTCAAAACACAAAGAAGCTGAAACTGGAAAACTGTTGCAAATAACATAATTGCTTTACTTGTATAATTTCTGTTGCAGTTTGGCACTGGTGTTACCATCATACAGCTTTTATTATATTAAAGCCAAAATAGATGAACCTATAACTCAAGCCAGATGTAAGTACTGTAAAAATTCCCTGGTTTTGTCTGGTATTGCCAAGTCTCAGATTCACTTAAAAAGCAATGTTTGAAATTCATAATTTTTTTGGAATTCAGTGATGTTACCATGATGTACCCAAAATCTTCAGCAATGATTCTAACCTGTTGTAACATCTGAGGTGCAAGAAATATTCTATAAAAATAGAATATGTGCAGAACATGTCAGTTTCACTGACAATCCCTACCCCTTGCTCTGTGCCTATAGAATCATTGCTTTGTGTATCCTCTATTGCTGTCATTTTAAGGGTCTGGATACTATTTTTTTTTCCATTTTGTTAGCAAAATATAGTGATATAGACTGTAAGAGTATAACTTTTTTTTGTATTTTAGTTACAGTATAATATTTAGCAAATTATCTGCGCTGGAACAATGTGAAAGCCCTATTTGGTTTGGGTTGCAGTTAGGTTTTATTTTGCTTTTTACAAATAGTTTTAGTGGATGTTTGCATTGTAGTTTTATATTAGCATAATTTCAAACCATTTACAGATTCTGAAGTGATAGGTGGAAATTATACTTGCCAGTATTCAAAGGGTGGGTTTTTTTTGGTTTTTTTTGTTTGGTTTGGTTTGGTTTGGTTTGGTTTGGTTTTTTTTGTTTGGTTTGGTTTGGGTTGGGTTTTTTTTGTTTGTTTGTTTTTGTTTGTTTTTTGTTTTTTGGGTTTTTTTTGTGGTTTTTTTGGTTTTTTGTGTTTTTTGTTAGGTGTAGCTCAAGTGTAGTCTAGGTTGTACACAAAATAGAACCAATCACAGCCTTTTAACTTTATCCAGATGTTATGATAAATTTAGAACAAGTATTTCGTTAAATAGAAAGTCTGGAAAACACAAAAAAACTCAGAGAGGCATAGATGCTGTTAGTTTAGAGAAAACTTGGTTAGCACTACATCACTCTCCTCTACCTTTGCTCCCACACATGAAGAAGAATAGAGCAACTTTTAATATCCATGATTTATTTTATAACTTTTTCCAATACTGAGTACTTTAAATTAAATTTTTAAGCAGAGAGTATGATTCTCTTGATGAATTAGATCATCTGGTTTTGCACTTGTATCAATAAAACCTGCAAAACAGACCCTTGAAATAGCCACAGTGTATAGAAGGTACTGAGAAATAGCTAAGAACCTATTCTTCAGTCTTCAGAGATGTTTGTCTTTTTTTTTTTTTCCAGACTACAGCTGTATGTAAATTGAACTTTTGAATCTATGTACAATATTTTTATTCAAGGGGCTGTTTGAATAAAATATTGGTTTGTGACCCCTTGTGCTTTACCCTGTTTTTTTCTGTTTCCCTGCTTTCTCTTTCTGATGGATAGTGACATCCAAAAAGGGCAAGTATATTCTTGTTGCTTAATTTCCTTCTGTTTACTGCAGTTGATATTTTTCACTTATATTTCTATTCCTACTGGATATTCTCCTCTGTATTCCTCATCTCAGGATTTTCTTCATGATCATTGGGTACTGTAGCAATAGAAAGGGAAAAACAAAAGTGAAGTATTTTTCTATTTTCATGCACATTTTAATATGTTGCTAATCTCTAATCCTTCTTTGTCTGGTCCTATCGGTGTTCAGTGATATCATCTATTAAAGCCATTTTTTTTCAATAGGATTTACAGTGATGCTACTACAATTGAGTTTTTTACACTTTATTGCAGAAAATATTAGCAGTATTTTTCTTCATGCTCTAACAACTCAGCGTCACAAATATTTATTTGTATCAGAGTTTACTTCTAGTGAAAATATCTCATTTGTTTTCATGTTGCTATGTTAATTGAATGTCTTCCTTAAATAAATTGTTAGATATTATCTTTTTGTTTCCAGTTTTATGTTGCATATAATAATCAAGTAATTTCTTCCATCTTGCAAAATACTGAGAAGCCTAAAATTCATGAGGGAGAAAGTGTCTCAAACATTTCTTCCTAAATTCATGGATGCATGCAAAAGTCAGCCAAATAGTTTGATAAGAGAAACAATGGCAAAAATTCCAGTTTACTTACTTGGTGTTTACTCTTCATCTTTTTAGTTACAGAATCACTGAAGCTTGACCGTTTTGATGAAGCTGGCTATACGTTTTTAGCACCGAGGTTGGTTGATTTCCCAGTAATGTGTTATTTCTGCATCTGATCTGATTATTGGCACATGGAGAATACAGATTTGACCAATAAAGCTTCATTTGGTAGAAAATTATCAATCTTTTTTCATGCTGGAATGTAAATAGCATCTTCAGGTTCTGATTTCTGCTCATATTAGTCAGAGAGCTGTAAAAATGGATATTGATATTTTAATGGAAAACTTATTCACATCTGGGCATTTCTTGTGGTTCTGACTTCTAAGATTTTACAACTATTTTTCAAATAGGTTTCATAATGCTTACCACAACGTGTTTCCCAACTTCAAGACAAAGGGTTTCAAAGCTCTCTATTACTTAATTATTAGTTAATTTTCAATTAATTGAACATAAAAACTATTAAGTCCTTGAAAATTTATTCACTTTATTAGTTCCCTGAGGTTTTTTTGTTTTATTTAAATGTGAAATTCTGCCATTCTTATTTCCCTTTTAAAATTATGTTTGCAAGGGAAAGCTAGCATAATAAAGACGTCCTAAAAATTGAGTTCCTCTAAAAGATAGTTGTGATAAACAAAGGAAATGCTGTACAGTTAAGATAATTGAGAATTGTTGCATTATTTTTTACCTGATAAATTTCTGTATACTTTTAAATTTCAATTAATAGATCGATTTCAATTGATAGATTGATTTATGTGAATTCTTCTATCTTAAAATGTATCCTAACTCTTTAATTTAATGTTTCTGAAAGACTGAATTTATTGAGAATTAATTGTACCAATTACAGCTTCCAGCAAGTCCCTACTGTCCTACAGAACAAAGTCTGATATGTAGCTCTGCTTAAATGTGAATATTGGTATAGTAAGGTAAATTATGCCTGTGGTATCTCTGGATTATGGTAAGGTAAATAAAGAGTAATAAGATATCTTAGTCATCTGAAATACTTGAACACACTTCTTTTGTGTGTAAAATTAAATTCATATAAAAGCTCATTTTAAAAAGACAGCCCCCTGCTTTACTGCTAAACACTCTTTACATTTTAATTAAAGTTGTTTAATGCCATTTATCATATAATATTAGCCTCCAAAATGCCCAGTGACTTCTATTCTGCTTGCTTGCATTCAGTGAATTGCCCAACAATATATTTCTTTATTTCATTATATAAGGGACAGGAGTTTCTGGTTTATCTGTTTTGCATTTGTCAAAACAAAGTGTGTTTATATGTTCATGTGGTTTGTACCCTAATAAAACTGCATTTAAAACTTCTCAGAGGATAGGACCTTAACCTCTAAATCTGGCCTTAGCTGAGCATGGGGTGTCTGTGTTTCACCAGCAGTCCAGGTACTTCCCAGTAGAGCTTAACCCAGGAGCAATTTAAATTCACTGGGCATATTTTTAGTGTACAGACAATGGTGTCCTCATACATCCTACACTACTCCTCAGTTTTTTTTCTGGGAATCTATTCCCTGTTTCATGCATGCAGTTTTCTTACAATCCAAATCTTAGCAAATGCTTAGGCAGGCATTTGAGCACTTTATTTCCTGTAGATGTCTAAATAATTGATATGGTAATCAGTAAATAATGATCATGGCAACCAATTGACACAGCAGTACCAGCTACTTCATAATAGTTGTACAAGCCTGCTTGGACTTCTAAATTGTCTGCTTTAGTAGCACAAGAAAAAAAATATGAGAAAACTGATGTTTTGTTGTTTTTCAGAGAATACTGTAACGATGTAAAAAAATCAGAAAACAACACTGAATTTCTATTAAATTTCAATGAATTTATTGACAGAAATACTCCAAGCAGTTCATCATGTAAGTACACTTCTCACCTCACTGAAATATTTCCTTAGGAAAACACCTTCTTGTGGATGAGAGTTCATGCTCAAATTTTGTGGGCTTAGTTTTTTAAGTAGAAATGTATCTAGTGCTGAGATTTTCTATCCAAGGTAGAGAGTGTAAAATTAGTTTTCAAGTTCTGGCTTTATTTAAGAAAGTTTGTAGGGCATTATGCATCCTGTGTTTTCCATAATTCCTGTCAGCATTTTGCTCAAGTATCAAATAATACTGGTTCATTTTAATACACTCCAAATTTTTTTGAGTTTATATTTTCTCACTTGAGCATAGCAGCCAAAGTCTCAAACAGACTCAAAATCTTGTAATGAAATCTTCAACCTTCTTTCTTGTAATTTTATTCCAAAATAAGTAAAGAAGTCCAAGACCAAAATACCCAATAACCAGAATACAAGATAAGGAAGTTATTTTGCTGGTTCACAAATTGGTTAAGGAGATCTCACTTGGGTTTGAGTAGCTTAAGACCACAGATTCATGTAATGGCTGCAGTGGTGAGCACTGGGCTTTGGGAAGAGATTAATTCATATTTTGAGATTGAGCCTTAACCTCTGTTTAGAAGAAATGAAGAGTATTCATGAAGACTTATTACCATCAGAAACGTGCTAATGCCTTGTTCTCAAGAAAATATCCGTGTTTGGGTTTGGTTTGGTACATACATCTCTGTTTATCATTATTAATAATTTGTAAATACTTGGAATAACCTTTTTAGGTTTTTTTGTCTTGCTTTCCTGAAGTCTTTTTGACATGTTGCTTTTAGGGATAACTGATCAGTTCAGAAAGAATCTCAGTGCTAGACCATGTAACTGAAGGAATGTCTGCTTAGATATGATATCTTTTCACAAAACGATATTTTTGTGTGCACGGATGGGTGTTTGTTTTTCTTGTAATAAAATTATCTTATTCATTGACATATTGCTGACTGACTGAAACTTTATTTGAATACCTTGACTAAGTCTTGGAAATGAAAACATTCACCTCCAGTGATTAAAACAATTAATGATAATTTAATAAAATTGAATAAAAAATGAAAATTATTGTGTAATATTTACTGTAAACAAATATTGAGGACATATTTAGTGATGTTGTAGTATACAGTAGTGCTTATAAAGTAATTATTTCAAAATGTTATCCACTTATTGCTGTATTTCAGTTTGGAATGTGCAGCATTTTTTTTTTCCTAAAAATTAAGTTACTTTAAAAATAGTCTCCTTAATAACTAAACAGTGTTAAGAGTATTAAAGGACTGAGTGGCCATAGAAATTGTCTCAGGTAAAAATGCTTTTCAAAAGGAATAACAAATAAAATCTCCGTATTTAAATAATCTTCAGTAACTCTGCTAAAGTGTTACTGAAAAAGATGGTTGAGAAGCCATTTGAAAGTTGAAGAAGCAAGAAGCAAGTTGACTTCAAACCATCTTTTAAAAGAAATTTAAGCATGACATCTCCGTATAAGCTACTGATTCAAAATGAGTTTATTTTCCTGTATCCATTTTCAGATAACAAATGTGTTTTACTTGAGAGCCTGGGACTTAATTGCTCTAAATATATTTATAATGTAGTTGAATTTCATTAGGAATGGTTCTCTCCTTGCATCAACTGAGATAAAAAGTGTTTTCGTGAACACATGCTTTAAAAATAGGTTAATTTGCGGTTTTAGATGGCTTTGCAAAGGGCCTTACCCTTATCACCTTCCTTATTCCTGTGACACAAATTTTTTAGGATACAAAGAAAATGTTTAAATGAACTCAACAGTGTGAGAGCATCTATCTAACTCTAATTACCTGACATAATTTGAAGTTAGGCAGAATGTCTAATATTAAAACAATTTTTGTAGCTATAGAATCTTGACAACTCAGAATTTCAATTTAGGCTTTTATTGAAACTCCATCTCATATGGTTTCAGATGACTTACATTTTAACTCTTTTGATAGGTAATACTGATATGGTTATTAGAGTTTTGCTGGATGCAGGATTTACAAATGAACTTGCCCAAAATTATTGGAGTAAACTGTCTCTGTAAGTATTCTTTTTATTGGCTGCGATATTTTTATGCATTTCAGAGTTTGAAAACAAAATCTTATACATCTGTGTGTATATACAGATATGCAGCTAATGTTATTTATTCATAGTTATGCACTTTAATAGCATCCCTTGACATAGAAATTTGTGAGAATTTCAGTCAGTTTTCATTTTAAATCTTGTTTTTATTTACAGTGATGGAGTTGTTGCACAATTTGTTGTTACAGATGGTGGAATTACTAGAGTGTTCCCCAAAAGGTAAGAATTATTATAAAATCGTGTAATATGATATATTGAAACTTCAAAGGGGGGGCTGTTAAAGAGTGGCTTTATTGAATGAAAAGCTACAGTCTCCTAGGGTCTAATCTGTACTAATAGCTATGAAATTAATGGAATGTCTTGTTTTTCTTTGATATTACCTGTGTCACTGCTTGAAACTAATCTGTCCCATTATTTTCATGACAGGCCCTTGTAATCCAAGTTTCCAATCAGTGTAGAGTAGCAGCAAAAGCAATGCCTTTGTAGTAGCAGTGGGGCCATACTAATTCCTAATTACTCCCAAGCACTCAGTTGTCTGGCAGGCTGCAAATACTGGAAAGTAGTGGGTGGTTTTTGGTTTTTTTTAGACTAAGATCAGACCTAAAGGTCCAGGAACTTCAAGAGAGAAAAATGTATCATTTTTAGAGGACAAAAAGGGAATGTGAAATTGGACATACAATAAACTAGACACACCCCCACGAGTGACTGGGAATAGTGAGGGCACCAGTACAGATCTACTGGTAAATGGCAAATTTATCTATTTTCTTAGATTATTCTGTGTTTCGCCAAAATGTGAAAATGGCAATGAATTTTACTTCCCAAGTGAGTTTCTTTCCTATTTTGGAATTATTCATTACATTAAATCTTTTAGGATTAAGCTCAAAGTATGGCAAGTGCTGTAAAGGTTCCTTTAGATTTTGTTGTAAGTAGCGTTGCAGTTGTATTTCTCACAAAAAAATCTAAAAGTGATGAGACTAAATTAGTGGTTTTCTAAGAATACTAATTCATTTTTTCCCAAAGTTTGTTTGTTTGGGGTTTTTCTAATGATTACACCTGTCTTTTAACCACTGAAAACTGACAGATCCTGAGGACTATAAGAATGAATCTCACATTTTCCAACAGTGAAACATTGAATGAAAACAACCTACAGTGCAGATTTAATGAGACACTAAACTGTCTTTTTTTTGATCTGTTTGTTTTGTTTTTTTTTTTTTTAATTTAGGGCAGGAGAAGATTGGTTGGAAAATGCTGAAACTTATGAAGTCAGCTTCTATAAGAGGAGTTTAGATAATGACAACTATATTTTCACAGCTCCATACTACAACAGTAAGTCATCACAGTTTAGAAATGTCAGAGCTAGCTAGTTCAATAAAAGTGGACGTTTCCCATACCAGAAGAGGTCACTGACAAAAGATGCAAGCGTGACACTTCATAAGGAAAGAAATCTTGGAATAATATCCATTATTAAGGAAAAGCTAGGAGGCACTAAACAAGGTCATCATAGTTTGTCAACTACTCTGGTGGCCCTGTGTGCTCAGAATTAACCTAAGTGAAAACATACAGAGAGTACTGATGTTCATTCAGTGTATTGAAACACTGCTTCACAGAGATACTTTGGCAGAATTATTTTAACAGAAAGTGAAATAAAATTGCACTCACAGACAATACCACTCCCTAAAGTCTTAATGGAGCTGAGTTCTGTATACTGTCTCAGCACCCCCAGCACTGACTTTGGGGACCAGGCATAAGGGTTCAGAGTCCATAACTCCATCCACTGCACCGCTACTTAGTTTAAACTTAGCTTTTGAATTCTATTTACAATTGCACTTATTCACCAAAACCAGTTTCTCTGAGATATTGTGATATTTAAAACCTATATAAGCACAATAGCAAGTGCTCCTTATTGAAGTGAGCAACATCAACCTTCTCAAGTTTGTCAAAAAACTGACACTACCACTAATCACATACTCCTCTCTTAAACATAAGGAAGCCTTCACTGCTGTTATTTCATGATGATTTATTAAATTTTTTTCCTCAATAAAATATAAAGATCTTAATTAATAAAATTTCCTGAAACTTTTATTGCTCCTCAAACAGCTCCATGGAATCTACTTTTAACTTGCCTTTTCATTTTAAGAAGTGTCAAAAACAGTGTCAAGTCTATCAGAGCAGAAATTGTGCAATAGTGAGTGGTGTCAGTATACCCTGCATTGAAAAATAGACAGACAATATCAGGATAAAATCTTTGGTTCTGATCCCAGTTTTAACAGAGTGTGTATGAGTATTCATGGTTCTGTTTGCAGAAGAAGAGACTATAGTAACTTTATGGAGCAGTGAAAAAGAACAAAAAGAAAAAAAAACCCAAATATTTCTTAGTCCTGCCATTGTTAGTGATCTAAGCTATCACAGGTGATAAATGTGTACTACAGCTGGGTCAGTGCTTTTGGACAAGGATTTTTTAAAATGATTCTGGTATATGAGTGACAATGGATTTAAGTTTCAGAGGAAGAGGCTTTCATGTCACCCTAACTTCTTTTTTTGTCTGCTTTTTTTTCTCCTCTATACTGTCAGAAAGTGGTGCCAATAGCTATGAATCAGGTATTATGGTAAGCAAGGCTGTGGAAATACAAGTTGATGGGAAGCTTCTGAAGCCAGCAGGTAAGATAGAGTGGTACTGAAACTTGAAATACTTTAGTTATTTGGTTGTTGCTCAACAGCGAATTGGAAATTTAATTGAGATTTCAAAGGAACTTCACTTTATAATAACATTATTTTCTCTGAGACAGTTGTAATCTTTCTAGGGGAAATCTGTTTGCATTTGAGTAAGAGTGTTTAGTTTATTAGTCTCATGAACAATGTCAGTGATCAAACAACTGAACAAAAATCTTATGTTACCCTTCTCCAGTTCAATGATTTAGATGTCTTTATAATTCCACCCCCCCCCCTTTTTTTAGGATTATACAGTTACCTTTTTTTCCTTCATTTAACTAAAAAAAAATTCATGTATTTCTTGTTAGTTGTTGGAATAAAAATTGATGCAACCAGCTGGATGGAAAATTTCACAAAAACCACAATCAAGAGCCTGGTAAGCAATTGACCAAGTCTTTTTTGAACTTTATTTGCATTTCTCAAAGCTTCAGATGCAAATAGGTTTACTGTCTCTTTGTGCCAGAGTCACACTGATGCATAGTTGCCAAGTAGTTGTGGTATTTAAATCATCCAAATGCACAAAATAAATCTATGTTGAAATAGGCCGTATTTTGTATGTGTCTTGCTTTCATAATTATAAGGCATGGATAGAGACAAAGAAAAATGACATATTCTATCTAGTATTAGGACTATGCAGTAGCAGTGAATAAAATCTGTGAAACAATTGATGAATATTTTTATATTTAATATCCAGGATGGGTAAGCAGTGAACAGTAAGGATTTATATTGCAACCAACATCACAGCATTTTAGCAGAACTTCATGAAATATGTGCTTAACCATTTCATTCCATACATCTAATGTGTAATACATCTGAGGTGCAAATGAGATGGATGAAAGATTAAATGAAAAGAAAATATGGAATTGATAGTGAATTTTGGAAGGAAAGGCACAAAATTAAGAAATTTGAAGAACGTGAGCTTCCTACTGGGTGAGGCAATGTTGGTTGGTTGTATGTTCAGGGAATCAATATGAGAGTCTGGCTGGTTTAGGTATTGGAGCTGCAGTTCAAGGGGGAGGCAAATGTCAGAACAGTTAAGGACAAAAATACATAAGTGAAAAATGGCAGGTAGGATGAATATTTCAGGAAGAATGCTGATGACTCCAGCATCACCTGGTAGTTGTTTTGCTGAGGACATAATGCAAGGACACAGTTGTGTGTGTATGTGTACACATACTGCAAGAACATTGAAAAACATGTTAGGAATCAAAGCCACAAAAGCCAGCTGGGTTATGGGCTTCCTTTACCACACAGGATTCCCGTGCTTTGAAGCTTTTCATGGTCAAAAAAGATACTTTTGAAGGCTTTCCTTCCAAACTCCAAACACATGGGAGTGCTCCTATTCTTTCTGGTTTACTTTATGCTCACATCACTGACACCCTGACAAGTCCTCCAAACTACTTATATATATTGAGCATACTTGTAAAGGAAGCTGGAATCAGAGTTCTTGGGGAAAGACAGTCAAGATTGTGATATTGATAATTACTGAATACAGGTTGTTCAGAGAGATATTTCTGATAATTGACACACACTCAGTTTAAGTTTATATACAGATATTGAAAATAGAAATTTTTTTTCTTGTCTTGAATGATTAATATAACTTCACAATACTGTTTATATTTTAACACTTTTGTGAAGATTACCATACTTCTGTTTTTTAGTGCAACAGTGAAATCTGTGGCTGTGAAAGAAATAGCATGGTAAGAAAATGTTCAGTTTATGAATGTCTGACAAAGTATTGAAATTCACTCTTCTCTAGATCTATCTAAGATAGATTCTGTCACTGTTATTTAAGTGTTAATTTCACAGAAAACAGGACTTAGTTGTTTGTGTCTTGAGAAAAATGAAGGTTAGGAGGGGAAGCAGGGAAAGGGCATAAAATCAGGTGAAGTAGTTATGGCGATAAAGTTATGAGAAAACTGTAAAGAAAAATATTCAGGAAAAGCAATAGAGAATGATGTGAAAAAAATGTGATAAAAACATAACAGTAATTTGCAAAACAAGAGACAAATCCTGAGGGGGAAAAAAAAAAAGAATAATTTTTAAAATTCTAAAAAAAGAGTAACTCAGGGAAGGGTAAGTGCAAACTTAGAAGCACCAAAGTCCATAATGTACTTTCCATGGTCATTGCTTCCCAGCACATTCAGGATCAGGGGACCCCATAGCTCTGCCAACATTCAGGAGAGCCCAGACCCAGGGACTGGCACCATATCAGGTTCTGCCATGTGCTTAAAAGCTTTTCTGTGCTCAGGTCTTCTGAGTTCTTTTGAGGAATGTGAAGATCATTAAATGCAAGAATTACAGCAGAAAGGGTACTGTGGGGAGTTATCTATGTGACCTCACTGCTATCTCCCCAGTCTCTGGCTGCAAGGATCTTTTACAAAGTGCAAAGCATATGGAATCAGTGGGTTTCCCATTCCTGCACCTGACACCTGGAATAATCCCACTACAGTCCTTGGCAAGTAAAAATAATCACACTGAGCAAGCTGGGAGCCTGCCCTTAAGAGTTTTACCATTGAATGCTGCAAATTAAAAAGTACTTTAAACACGGCTGAAGCACATGAGAAGTTGTAGCCCCTTATTATGAACTGAGTTCCAATTATACTCAGATTTAATAAGGATATAGCACTCTTGGAACTAACAAAGTATTGAGCAAATAAGAATTTGAAAAACAACTTTTATGAAATTAAGCCACAAATAAGCCCTTGATCTGTTCAAACTTTTATTATACTGATAATGCTAATTATTATAATTTAAAATTGGCCCTTGGCTATTGGTTTGTGATTTGAAGATACTCTGATGTCTTGGGAAAAAAAAAAAAAAGTAGCTTCTTACAGAGCGTTCAATTGACAAATCTTTCCTGTAAACATATTTCACTTTCTTACAATAGCATGTGGACTGTGTTATCCTTGATGATGGTGGATTTCTTTTGATGTCCAATCGAGATGAGTATACACAACAGGTATGTATATTCTTTAAGAACAGAACATGAAAACCAATAGGAAGAAGTTTAAAGGGAAAAATAAAACATTTAACTCTCAACTTGCTCTAAAGATTTCTGAATCACAAAAATATTGCTGGATCAGAAATTCTAGGGGGTTTGTTAGTTTTTTTACAGTTTTCTTTATAGATGAAGACGCCGAACTTGCTACCAAGTTGCATTCTTTGTGCTTTGCCATTAGGCTGGTAGGCTGCCAATGGACTTCAGATGATGTGGACACGTAGTGTGTTATCCACAGACCTTCTTTCTCATATTCTTCTTGCTCTTCCCCAGGCAGGATCTCATTGATACTACATTTTATAGTTACTGTCTAACTGGGGAATTTAGACCTGTGCACTTTGTTACGAGAAAAATACTTGGAAATGTTTTACCTTGTCTTTCTGTATTACCCCCTATCAGATTGGAAGATTCTTTGGTGAAATTGATCCTGGCCTGATGCGAAACCTGATTAACATGTCCCTGTATGCCTTTAACAAGTCTTATGACTATCAGTCAGTCTGTGATCCCGAAGAAGAACCAAAGCAAGGAGCTGGACTTCGTTCTGCTTATGTGGTCAGTAGAGCCATGTGCAGTGGCTGAAAATCCATTAAAAGTCTGCACATGTTTATACAAATAAAATGACCTCTTTTGGGTTTTGTTTTTTTGGGTTTTTTTTTTTTTTCCAGCCTACGATAACAGATATTTTGCAGCTTGGATGGTGGGCTTCAGCAGCAGCCTGGTAAGTATGAGTGAGTAGGAAATCTCCATATCCAAACTCTAATTAGTCAGTGGGTTGAAACTTTATTTGACTTGGATTTTTGCCTCCATAAAAGTTCTCGGAACCCTTTGTTTCTGCAGTTTCTCATCATGAAAATTCTTAGCTATGTCTCAAACATGACTGTTTTGTCAACAGTTCAATTAAAAACTGCTCTTGACAGGTTTTGTGATTGTGTGTTCTGATTACAAAATCATCTTCAGGAAGCAGAGTTTGGATTAATGATCTAAGTATAATAGGCAGTTGTGAAGCCTAAATTATCACATTTTGAATTATTGATAACTTGGTTCCCTATTTCAAAATATCATCCTTGCCTTTTTCTAGCAAGAAGTCCTAAGAACATCAATGTTTGCTTTTCAGTGAATCATTTTACAAACCACATGAATCATAGAATCATTTGAGTTGGAAGGGATCTTTAAAGGTCATCCAGCCCAACTTCCTTTACAATGAGCAGGCACATCTTCAACTAGACCAGGTTGCTCAGAGCCCCATCCCACCTGACTTTGAATGTTCCCAGGGATGAGACACCTCCACCTCTATGAGCAACCTGTGCCAGTGTTTCATCATCCTCACTGTAAAAAATATTTTCCTTGTATCTAGTCTGCATCTTTCTTCTTTTAGTTTAAAACCATCACCCCTCATCCTACTGAAACAGGTCCTGCTATAGTTTGTCTTCATCTTTCCTAAAAGCCCCCTTTAAGTACTGAAAGGCCACAGTAAGGTCTCCTGGGAGCCTCCTTTTATTCAGACTGAACACCAACTCTCTCAGCCTTTCCTTATGGCAAAGGATATTCCATTCCTCTGATCATTTTTGAGGCCTTTGTCTGGACTCACTTACAGGCCCATGTTTTTCTGTGCTGAGGACTGCAGAGCTGACACAGTGCTCAGGTGGGGTATTTTACCTTTTTCAGAGCCATGCTGATTGACACTTGTATCAGCTACTTCCCTCAGTACCACATAAGTGGGGATAAGTAATTGGCATTGATGTAGTCCTTTTGCTGTGATGTGAATTGCACCCTTGGAAACTGTTCCTTTTTCTAAAGATTCATGATACTTTTTTTTTCCCCTATAATAATTACCAAACTTGAATAAATTACCTTCTTTAGGAAGCTAGGAGTTAAAATATGTAGCAGCTGAAAAACCATATAGTAATTTTCTCATAGAAGCACTATGAAGACGGTATGTTGTTTTTTATTGTTGGTTACATTTAGTGAACAGGAAGAGAAATAATATTGGTTTTCTTGGATAACAGCAAGCTTCAAAAACTGGAGGTGGGCAATAATCCAGAAGAGAAACTTGAGTTCTTTTCAAACAGAGAAACTTCAGTTTATCAGTGTTCAAATCACACTCAGGGGTCTGGTCTCAATTTAGACCTGAGGTTTATTTTGTGTGATGTTTAACTTGAAAGCACAACATTAAAGTACTTTACTATGGCCATGTTTTTAATGGAATCTAGGTCAGAAGCAGGCAGAGAAGGCCATTAAGCAAGCAAAGTGAAAAGAGATGACCAAAAAATGGATTCAGTGAGGCACCTGGCAAAAGCAAGTACAGGGAAATAAGAGAAACCAGATTATTAAAGAAAGCTATAGTGTTTCAGGAAAAAAATGTGGGATAAAGGTGTAAGCGATCATTTTCAAAATTTATATGGGATACATCAGCATTTGGTTAAAAGAGTGCGTGTCATTTCTCCTTCATGCTCCTTTAAGTGAGGAGATTTAGGAGTTTTCCCAGGCTGCCTTTTTTGTTCAGTTCCCTGTAAATTCTGAGGTAAGCCATTACAAAGGATTACTATTTTCTGTCAGCAAATTGCATCACTATTAAATAAAATCAGGTCTCTTCTGATCCATAACTGCTCTGTGCTGTCCCTGTGATGATTCAAAGCACAGAGATGTGGATGTGAATCCAGAACTCCTTCAGGGAGTTCAGGGAACTCCTTCACTCTGTGAGGAAGGTGGCAGGCGTATTCAGCTTCTTTACACAGGAATCACACTGGAAAAGGGGAAAAATACTTTCAGGCTGAATGAAGTTATGCAGTCCCTTCTCTCTGCAGAACAAGTGTTAGAACAGAATGAGATGAGACTGGGTCATATCTGTGGGTAGAAGCAAGCCTAATACTTGATAACTGGAAAATACAGCTCAGGAAGGTTAAGGAGAAGCAGGGAGTCAGAGAATATACCTGTTGCACCTCCTGTTTTGACAGGCTGGTAGAGGAGAAAGGGTCTGTGTGTGTGGCAAGCTGGTACCTACTTCAAGTAAATAAAATTGGAAGAAATGCCATCATCAGTGAAGAAAAAAAATTTAAATAGAGCTCTTTAAGCTTAAGTATTCTGGCAGCATATATAGGAAGAAAATGTAGCCCATATCTCAAGAGTGAGAATAGAGATTATTTTAAAAGTCAACTGTAACAGTAATGCTTTTTAAAATATAGCATTCCAGTGCTGATCTCCTTCTCAGAGATTTAATGAACCTTAATCAGTGTAAAGTATCTAATTGAGGAGCATGTTCCCTGAGTGTGTTAGAAAGGAGTTCAGTTGGTTTAAGTTGTAGAGAAACACCAACATGCTTCTTCCACCTCCAGCAGAGGTATAAAAGGGGGGCAGGGTTGGTGTGATAGCATTTCCATTATGAGACTCGTGGGCACACATTACAGCAAATCTGAACAGTAGAATAAAAGATTAGTGTGAAAGACCTGTGAAAATGTGGGAAAAGAAAACCAGAGTCCCACTGGAAGGTTTAAAGAAACACAGCTTTGATAACTGGCGAAAGCATGAAAAAAATATTGTTAATAACTTATATTTGAGTTGTTTTTAAGTATCCATTGAAATATAAAGAAGAAAAAGAGCCTTTGAAAATAAATATATTGTCTTTCTGTGTTCAGGTCTATCTTACAGCAGCTGTTTTTGAGCTTGACTTTTCCACGGTTCCTTGAAGCAGGTAAGTCAAAAGAATGTAAAAGAGCCAACTTTGAGTGAAGTAGAAGGTAAGAATCTAGGCCAGGGGACATATTTGGGTCTCCCCATTAAGCCTGTGACTTAAAAATGTCATTTGTTTGTTTGTTTATTCATTTATTTATTTATTTTATATCAGCTGATATGGAAGATGATGATTTCGGTGCTGCCCTGCCTAAAACAAGCTGTATCACTGAGCAAACTCAATATTTCTTTGAAAACAATGATAAATCCTTTGGTGGGATTGTAGACTGTATAAACTGCTCCAGGTAAAATTTCTTCAATATAAGCAATAACTTCGGGATTTTATTTATTTTACAAAAGATAGGGACACTATTATAAAAAAGCAAAAATATATTTTGGATTAATTTCACCAAACTTACATAAGCAGGACAGAGAAGAATAGAGGCAGACTAATTGCATTCTCTTTTTATTTGTTTAGAATTAATTTTAATCATTAAAGAATTGTAGAAATGCTTTAGTCAGTTTTTGTTTTATAGTCTGTGCTCCATCAAAATTGTATTTTTATCTCTTTCCCAATTTGTTTTCTTTTAATTTATTATGTCAACTTAAAAGCATTCTGCAATATCCCGAGGGATATGATCTTCTCTAATCTGGTTATGTATCAGAATTTTTGTCAGTCAAGAAGATTATGCAATTTATGTTCTAATTTATTTTCTAGTTGATAGTGCTCATGATTTAAGAGCCCTGAGTCTAATAAAGCAAACGAAGGTATTATATTTTTTTATTAAAAGAATTACTCTCCAGACACCATAAGGAGGCCTTTTGAAGATGATATTTAATAAGTGAAAAAATTGTATACTTCAGAAACATAGCGTCTTGGACCTAGATTTCTGTTTCATACAAGAGCCTGCTGGGGTTTTGCACACATTTTGAGCTTCTGAAAACATCTTGGAAATTAGAATTAATAGCCAGATTTCAAACAAAAAAAGGCAATATTTCAAGCCAGGAAAGAAAGAGAGAGAACTTTGGAGAATGTGAAGACAGAAACACGCAGACATTTTTTCAACTTCCGTAATTCCTCCTCCATGTTGCTAGTATGTGTTGAGTTTATTTATAAACTGAAAATGACCCTGCTATCTTAAATACCTTTCTCAGAATTATATGGACATAAAAATACAACAAATACATATCCAATACATAACATGCATACCCCATGCCTCTCTCTCACCCTTCTTACAGACAAGTTTATGTTTTGGGGTTTTGTTTGGTTTTTTTTTTTTGTGGTTTGGGGTTTTTTTTGTGTTAATTGATGCTGAACTGATGTTATTTCTCCGTACAGCTACTGGGGTAGCAGTACAGAGCTAGCTATTAACTCAATTAAAGTAATTTTATGTTCTTTTCCATTTTTTCCACTAACAAGTTTAGTTGAAAAAGGGTACGATGGAAGTCTCAAAAAGATTACAAAATTTATTATAAATCTTTCTTACTGTTTGTTAATAAAGAAGATAAACAGTAGCAAGCAGACTAAATCTGTGAAGCTGGATTATTTTATTCCAATACTTTGTGTCCTTCTCAAATACAATTTTCCTTACTTCATTTAAACATAGGTTTTTGTTGGCTTTTTTTCCAGACTTTATCATGCAGAGAAGATTTCAAACACCAATCTAGTGTTCATTATTAGTGACAGCCAACTGCTGTGCCGTTCCTGTGACCCAAAGCCACTGATGCAAGCGGAGAAGCCGGGTATCCTTTAAAAATCATGTTATTTAGTAGTGTGGATTGATTTTTGGCTATGGGATGCTGGAATCTATTTGGGCAGAAATGAACCATTTATCCACGTTATTACCATGGTTGCCACTGGAATACTTGAAGTAGCAGGTATTTGTGGGTGATACCACAAATCATGTGAAGCAGCAGTCATTGAGGTAGAGAGCAAAGCTGTTATTTGTGAGAATTTAGACAGAAAGGGGCTCACAGGAACTTAATGAAGTTTCAAAAAAGCAGGTACAAAATCTTGGGCCTAGAACTGAATAATTGCACACCTAGACAGGCTAGGGGCAGAGTAACAGAAAGATCTGCAGAAAAAAGCTGGAGGTTCATGGTGGGTAAGAAGTTGACTGGGAGTTGGCACTGTACCTTGCAGAGAAGTGAGCTGGTCACATCCCAGGCAAGAGTGCAGTCAGCAGACTGGGAGAACTGATGCATCCCAACTCTTCAGCACTAGTGAGACCACATCTGGAGTTCTGTGTGCTTCCCAGGACTACACTGCACCAAGGAGGTTGGCATCTGAGAGCACAAGCAAGGAAAGTGTGAGTGTCCTGGATTTGTTCAAGCTTTATAAAAGACAAGGATACCTCTGTCTAGAAAAATACCAAAAAAAAAAAAAAGAGCCCGGGATAACAGCATTTGTTCATGCAAAGTTGAGATGCTGCATGTTGGTTAGTTGATGAAGGCACTTTAGTGTGTGCTCAGTGTCAAAGACGAGCTTACTTCTTGTGGTAACTGCATCAGCCATCAAAGGCTAGAGTTCATCCAGCTGCATAGAATTTCTTCAGAGCTGGCTGGAGACATAGGTGGCTTACATGCTAGGCAGAGTTCTTGCAACATAAGCATTGAAGTTCAAAGCATGGAAAAGACTGTTTTGATTTATAACCACCTTCATGCCAATCTCTCTGCTTTAGCCTGTTCACTGCAGTAAATACCTGTAGGTGATGGTGATGGAAATACATAAAACCAGCATACACATTCTAGGTCAGGAGAAATGCACCTCAGCCTCTTTCTTCTATGTAGTCTTGGGGACACTGTGCCAGAAGTGGTAAATCAAGCCATAATTTGGATTACTGTGACAGAACAAGGAAAACAATTAGTAATACCTCCATCCACGTCAGGAAGTTAGTTGAGACAGCCTCTCCCACTCCTGAAAGAAAAGCAGATGGTTGTACAGATGACTGTGTTTCTTTGGCACAAGCAATGCATTCATTGCCACATTAATAAAACTGGAATTCCATCTACGCTTGGGCTGAAAAGGAAGTTATATTGGGGTGTCATCACAGAACTATGTAAACTTAGCCTAATATTCTAATTGGCTTCAGTCCATGACAGTTTGATCAACTGTTTCCACTGTCTGAATTTATGGACAGCACTCACTATAGAAAATGAAGCATGATGGATGGGAAAGGGCACATGACTTGCATTTCCCTATGGAGCCCATAACTACTGGAAAGAAGTAAATGACCTAAAATGGCAGTCAGAACAGCTGGGGGGCTTATTTTGACAAAAGGAACTATTTTATTTTTGTTGAACTATGCAAAAATAAGTACTATAGTACTAGGCTATTCACTCTTTTCTGTAACTAAGGTACACAGTGAAATACAGATGTAGCATAACATCACCCAAGCAGACAAAATGACCTTTGGGTGCTATTTAGATGATTCTTATTACACTTTGCTTCCTTTTGGCTGGTGCAAAGTCTCTTGGAATATTTTCGCGTTTCAAGCTCCCTTTCAGTTGAGCCACAGCGGAGAAAAGGAGAGATGAGTCTAATAACATCTGAATGAAGGCAGATGCAGATCTGCAGAAATAAATTCCCCATCATCTTGCTATCTCTTCCCTTTGGCCTCTCCACTTGTTGCACTGAAGCTGCTGTACTACCCCATGGTAGTGCATGAACAGGATTGCTTCAAGTGTGAATTAGAGCTAAGATAAGTTCTGGCACTCTATTCTTTTAATAGATTTAATATGTGTACTACCTGGAGTGGAATAAAAAAAAGCTTAACATACTGAATGGTAATATAAGCAGGTTTCACCAGAAGGCTGTTTTGCAGTTTGCCATATCCATGCCTTTCAAGTCTGCTGCAAGACTTGTGCCCCTCATTAGCCAGAGGCACATGTGAAGTACAGTGTGAAGTACACTTTAACACCAGCAATTACAGATTTCAGAGATGTGAGCTAAAGCAGTACATTGTATATTCAGATAGCTAATTAATAGCATGTCACTGCTCCTCTTTCTCTCCTGCTGGTAGTATGGACAGCATTTTCTCTGTCTGCCTTCATCACTAAAATGCTAATGGGATCTCAGTAGTTCTCCTGTCATTTACTACAAAGCTTACAGTGGCAAAATCTTTTCTATTATATTTGGGGTAATATAAAAGTATAATGGAACCAGTAGTTTTTATAGGCTTTCACTTCTACGTTCAACCTGTATATGACATTAATTTTCAAAAAAAGTTTCATTGCTTTTACTGTGTATCTTCATTATGGCAGGGTAACTCAGTGGTAGCATAAACTATAAACTAATCAGCACCATTGAAATTTACTTCTTTATAATACATTTTCTGAAATATTTATGCAATAATAAAAAAGCAATACATAAAATGTTAAAAGAACTCAGCTTTTATTTTATTTCTGATTATGGTTCTGAAAATGTTCTAAAAAGTTCTGCAGAAGGTTTGTTTTCTTGATTATAGCAGTATAAGCATAAGGTATTTCATTTTGATTTATCTAAATGGTTTGGTTGGGTTTCTTGAATTTAAACAAGGAATTGTGAATATTGATGTTTATTCCAGCACTGTTTGAATTAGCATACATCTTCTCTCCTGCCATAAACATAAAAACAGAATGTTGATCCTGCTCATGTACAATGCATGAAAAACAGTGACAATCCTTAACCAGAGAAACAGATGAAGGGCCAAATCCATGTGAAATGGTCAAACAACCTAGATACAGAAAGGGTCCCGAAATCTGTTTTGATGAAGCCAAACAGGTAAAATTGAAGTTGTAAGACTTTAAGCTATCTTTAAAATTGTTTAAAAACAATTGTAGAGCAGCTTTAGATGATCAGTTAAAACTGTGTTTAAATGTACCTTGGTGCCTGGTAACATTTTTATCACTAAACATACTGTTCACTCTAGACCATAGCTGCTTTATTTCAATTAACATAAACTTAACAGCTGCTTTCTTATCTGCCTGTCCTATAACCATTGCACTTTCACACATGATTCCCACTAAAGTATCATCAGGGAGCGTAAAATTATTGGTCTCTTTATGATGCTGTGAAATTCAGTTCTTCAGTGAAGAACTTGCACAAGTATATGATAATCTTGACTTAGAAGTAATATTTTTATAATAATGTTTCCAAATATTATTTAAAGTATTGTTAAATTATTAAAAAATTATATATGTTTTAGGATGTTGTTTCTAATTCTGCAAATTCTACTGCCTTTAGGTCATGTTTTTATCAGGTTTAAATGTGCATTACTTTACTTAAATCACCAAAACTATCCTGTTTGGTACTTCTGTGTTGAATGCATTAGTTTTGAAAGAGAAAAAAATTATAACTGTGCCACATATCTAAATTATTTTCAATATTATTTCTATGTTACCTTTCAAAGATACAAAAGAGATTATGCTGAATTCATTTTTTTCAGAATAAATCTCAAGACAAATAGTACTGAACAAGGAAGTGCCTGGCATTAGATTAAAAAAAAGTAATTTAAAAATGCATTTTCAATGCCTCATGCAATTCTGCAATTTCTGTAGTGGAAAGATTGTCCCAAACCAGTGCACTTAGTTGGCTATAACTGCTGTATATCAAAATTTGTTCCAGTATGTTCTCTGCTTTTCTTGTAATGAGACACAATTACTGAGATGTCAGTAGTATTTAAAAAGTATAGAGAATTGGTATTCAATGGATTTTTCTAGTAACCGAAATTTATTTTAAAAAGGAAGTCTTCTTACTGGCCAATAAAGATTAAATAAAGTTGAAAACCTATCCAAAAGCTATCCAGCCATTGTAAATAATCCAAACCATCCTGATATGATTGTGTGTGAAAGTACAACTCTTGCTCACTAGCTTGATGTGCTGATCAGTGTGTAAGTCATGTGTTTTGTAACAGTGGATTGTTTTGATTAAGTTTATTTGCAAAATTTGCTGTGAATCTCTTGCTCTTGGGTGGATGCTTTCACATTAACTCTGCTAACTGCCAGCAATCTGCATGATATCTCATCTTGTATGTCTTTTTTTCTGTGTTTTCTTTCCTTTCCTCTACTTGCTACTTTGCCCGTTATTAATAGGATCAGCCTATATGCACAACGAGTCGTGCCTCTGCCATGATGTCCGCTCCTATCTTCATTTTTCTGCAAGTTTTCATGTGGTGTGGATGGTCAGTTACTTTCTCTAATTTTTTGTTTTGTTCTTGGCTTAAGAAATTAGCAGACTTTTTTACTTACTGAACATACAAAAGAAAACAGAATGAAGCGAGTCCCAAAAGCAACAATCTGGAGTAAATTACTGTTGCAATATTAAGGGAAATTAAATATGAAAAAACCTGTCTGGAGCCTTATAAATCACAATTACTAAACATGAGGGCCTCTCCCATAGAACATACAAAGACAAGGGAACCTGTTGGATATATATGGTTGACTCTTTGAGATTGCACATGTGCCAGCTGAGTCCACATTCTTCACTTCTAAGCATTTTTCCCTAGTCCTTGTTAAAATGAACAGAAGAAAAAAAGGTTTTTTTCACAGATAAAAATAAAGATACAAAGCAAATAGAAGAGACAACATACCTGTGAAAGTAAAGCTTTACTTAGGGGTGGCAAGGATGAGTGTTATGTGTGAGTGTTGCTATTGAGAAGAGTCAGGAGTTTTCACCGCATTCAAATGAACACAACATTTAATGAAGAAGTTAATGGAAGAAAATGGTGTGCATCAATCTGGTTAAACTTGGAATTCAGTAAAATATTATTTATTTACTTCTTAATTTATGGTGACCTAAACATATTAATTGCCTGCTTACAGCAGAAGGTGAGGTTTTGCTTCTAATTACCTGTGTAAGTAAGTTCCTGTATATTGACCAAGAGCAGACTCTGGGCTTTCCAACTAAAGCCTTGGCAATTTGGCTGTGCTGCATTTGATGGTGTGGGACTGCATCATGAGTTACTGTGCAAGTGACATGTCTGCAAGAGACCTGCTGAGCTAAAGAGCAAAAAATGTGTGTCTGAAGGGGTTTCTGATCAACATTGTTCTGAAAACCACTAGAGGGAGATACTCACATGTCTATCAAAGTAAAGCAAACTGAGGCAGAACCGAAAGCTTACAGGGCACTTTTCAGAGTTAGTGTAATGAAATATTAAAAATGAATGCAATACTGAAATCCAGTGAAATTTAGAACAGTCATTTTCACACTAATTCATATTCTCTCTATACTTAAGGGAAGTTTCAATTAGTATATCTTGAACATAAATGAAAAAAATCTTTAAATTCTGTTTAACAGTTTCTTTTTTGAGTAATTTTGAAGTTTCTTATTCTGTATTTAAATGATGTAGTTTCTTTCAAACCTAGGAACTTGCACAGCTGTGGCAAAAGGTTGTGGGGAAAGGTGAAAGGCCTTTCTTTAAGCCAGTAGTATTTCACATTAAAATCTAGATTAACATCTCATGTTCTTGCTCATGCAATTTGCTCTGCACATAGCTTTCTTTAATTAAAAAACTACTGTCCAATGTACATGAAACAGCAGAGACTCACCTTGAGCTGAATTCTTTATGCCCAAAATGTGCTTTCTACTTAAGGTAGGAAACACCCAGAATATAATTTTATCTGATAAGCTCTTGGCAGGAGAAAGTTATAAAGGTAATTTTGTTCATCCATCTTGTTTTTAATAACTTTGTGATTTTGGAAACAGGTTCTCTCTGGACATTAATCTGTGTAGTTATATTAAAATCACTGAAGCCAACACAGATACAATCCAGCTGATCAGGTTCACTAACCTGATGGTTTTTTTTACTTTTCATCAAGGATAACAAAATAGTCATTATCACTGCCTCAAATGGCTTGCTCTTACTTTGTACATGCACACTGGTTTTGTTTGCCATGCCTGAGAATAAAGAAAAGAACTGTACAAGTTTTTAGCCCCCACTGGGAATGTCTTACTTCCATCACCTTCCAGGTAGGTCAGTGGGAGCTTTGAGGGTGATTGGCAGTCCAGGCAACTGGATACATCCCAATGGAATTGCCTGTGTCCCCAGTCTGTGCTTGGGGAGCTGTACACCTTTGGCAGCTTTTTCTGGTAGTCCAGACAAAGGAGGGTAACCCAAAATTTGTCAATGACCATGCATTGAAACTGGAAATTACTCTTGAGTAAAAACAAAGGGGTTCACAATGTAATATGAAAAATTTAAAATGCATGCTTATAAAAGGTATAACTGAAGTAATCCATTGGTATCAAAGGCCACATCAGAAGCTCTTTGGGCAAATGTTGTTTTACTCTTTTATAAGTCAGAGTAGCATAGTGGGTTCTGATGAATTATTATCATTAAAAAAACCCAAAGTTTCAGTGCATTAAATAGTTATAGTGCACTTCTAAAGAAGTAAGTATGCTTATAGCTTTAGCATATATGTGTATATATGCATTTACACTTCCAAGTGCATTTTTAAAACTTTAGGCTGGCAGTGTCTTCAAGAAAATGCTGATATAGCAATTAGTGTGTTGTTTTGATACTCAAAAATGAAGGTATGGTTTTATAAAAGCATTCATTTCCATTCTGAAAGTGCTAAATAATTTTCATAACATGTGATGCTGTAGAACAGCCTTACCTAGAGTTGTCATAGTAAGGCATGACATGAAGAAGGTGACATTTGGATTTGACACTTCTTACCTCAAGCATGCAAGAAAATGTGATGTAATGAATGCAAGAAATTTCTCATACACTTCTGGTGAAATGAAAGCAGCCTACAACAACTCTTTCCAATTTCTTTTACAAGTCTCTTTCTCTCTTCAAAGAGAATTTATACACAGACATAATTTTGAAGACAACAAAGAGAGGACATCCCCAGCTGATCTGTTATTCAGGATTTGTGTGATTAATGTCATGGGCTGGAAAATTTCAGTGAAACTGCTTAAAAATAATTCCGTGTCTAATTGCACTAGAAGAGGTAAAGATAAGATAATGCAAAGAGAAGATAAAACAATGCTGTATATCTTTGTTATAAGATACTTTCGAAGAAATCTGAAAAATAACATTAACATGAAACAGCTGAAAAGTTTTCTTAAAGCTCAAGAAGTGGGGAAGTGTTTTTAAAAAAGGCATTTTGAAGGCCATTCAAAACTGACATTTTTCTCAATCTGGTTTTAAATTGAGGACAGAATCCCACTTATTTCAAGGGGACTGTTGATTGTTTTAATTCATGTAAATAAACACATAATCAGATTTTTTTCCTCTTTTTTATTTTATATTTTCACATTTCCTGTGGTTTTGACAACAGTTAGCACATAGAAGAAAATTGCAGTGTGAAATTCTGTGGAGAAAAAAATTAATTTAGATGGGATTTACTGTACCTTCTTTGCCACTACTATTTTTGTCTTATCTTAGGACACAAAAGAATTAACTGATTCCAGAGACAATATTTGGAAATTGTTCTTGGCAGAGCTGTTGGTTTACCACTGCAAATTGGTCTACAAACCTCAGAAATTTTATGTGGCTTTGATCGATTATGAGGTTAAAATCTCACTAACCTTGAAATATGTATATAAACCTTGTATGCTTTTATTTAGTGCAGTTTAATGCTGTCATACATAATAAGACAATGCCTGCCCTGCATGAGGGTTCCAAGATATTCTCTACTATTGTGAATTTGGAATCCTTTAAAAACTTCTCTGTGTAGTCTTAGGGAGAGGGAAAAATGTACTGAAATCCTTCATTTTAACCCAATAGGAATATTACATTGTAGGATTGATGAATGTAAGAGCAGTTGAGAAATTGTGGTGTGGTTAAAAAAAATCTCATAGAGCAAATCTAATAGAAATGGACAACAGAATGGAGGGTGTTTTCAAATACGTATGGTGGTAGGATTATTTTATCAACATAACTTGCAATATTTGGTCTAATGAAAGATGACATAAGCTGAGTCCTGTATAACTCTATATGTGGAGGCCTACTTGCTTTCTATCTATACTGGATGGCATTTTTGCTATAAAGGGATTTTCCCTTCATGTTATGCACAATATTGTTTAAGACCTGCAGTTTACTACTTATACTCTCCAGACATCTCCTGTCTGTTGGAAATTTTAAATCTCCTGCTTTGCTTTCAACTCTTTCTTCAAAGATGACTCTTCTAAGTAATTTCAGTGATAAGAATAATAAATACCAAAAGGTAACACTGAGTACCATTCACTGAATTCATGTGAGAGGAAACCTTTACTGATAATTCTGTTTTTAATGGTACTCACTGTGAGGAAGAAGCAACAGGGTTATTTTTTAGTGCTTTAAATAGAAATAAAGCTGAATGACAAGACACAATGCAGATGCAAATACTGACAGAGCCAAACTAAATAAACCAGAATGTTCAGGGCATCTTGAAATCTTAGCATCCTCGTCCAAATCTGGTGCAGCAGAGTTCACTTAGGAGTTCTTGTTGACCAGAAACCTTAGGAATTTTGAACTTGTAGAGTGCAATCAACCAAAAAGAAACAGAACCAAAAACCAAAACAAACCAGAACAACAACAACAACAACAACAACAACAACAACAAAACAAAACCAAAAACAAACAAAAAAAAACAAAAACAAAAAAAACTAAACCAAAAAAAAAAAAGCCTAAGCCAAAACTATACAACTAAATTATAAATCTAATATGACAGAGATATGTCTGGAAAAATCTACTGTTAATAAAGAAGGACAGCCAACATGAGGTATTTGATTTAGGACAAAATGAATTTTGGTTTCTTTCTAAGGAAAATGAATGCTGATTTTTTGGGGTTTTTTTGGGCTTGGGATTGTTGGGGTTTTTTTGCATCCAAGTTTCTAAAGGAGACTCTGGGTGAATGCTATAATTCCTTATAATATACTGAGTCTACTTTGTCTGCTTTATCTGCTTTTCCATATTTTTCCCTAAACTGTTTTGGAAACCTACCAGCTTTAAAGAATGCATTGTGTGCAGAATAAATAACATTAAAATTGTCACCCATTAAAGCTGGTATAAAGAACTCACTGAAGGGCTTCACTATGCCCTTTAATTTCCAAATTCTGTCTTTACACCTCTGTTATGAAGGAGTTGCCCTAACATCATACTTGGCTTTGTGCTTTTGATTTAGTCAAAATTTTCTATAATCATTTCAGTATATTTTGCAGGGAGGTTATGAAAAAACACTTTAGTGCCCCCCCGCTTAGTTCCCATTTATATGTAATCTGCCATTTTTATGTACTTTCTTGTTCTTGCCCATTAGTGTAAACTTGATGTCCTGCTCTGCTATTCTGACAAAACTGGGAAGTTTTGCTTAAGGAAAGCAAAATTTGCTAAATTGGCTAATAAATTAAAGGTTGTTTAATGACTCTTCCTTATTTATCATGATTGTACTTTTTATAGACACACCCACATACCCACACACACCCATCCCAGCCTTTTCTGGGGTATATTAAATATTAATTGCATATGCCTCAGTGGCATGTCAGTCTGAACCAGGAACTTTTCCCTGCCTGTTGGCTTCCCTCTGCTTTCTGTTACTTTTCTTTTTTTATTATTATTTCTGTGCCAGCATCCAGTCTCTGTTACTGTTCAGAGTCAGTTGTCTATCCTTCCCTGCACATATTGCTCCTGTTCAAGTTTCCCCAGTTACTAATATACCTAAATTCCAAATTCCTTTCCACCTACACTGTTTTCTTGCCCTTGGAGGCTTGGACTCTTTTGGAAAATGTAAAATGTCTTTTTATATCTGGGTACAAAATATAGTGAAAACAAAAGACCAAATATTTTCAGCCTTCAGCGCTACCCATGAATCTCAGACTTGTCAGACAAAGCGGTGGGGGGAAAAACTTCTTGGTGTTTTAGGTACTAATCAGAGTTTGTATCAGTCTTGAGAAACAAGGTCTAAGATGTTAACAAGCTCCAGAACAGGTTTCAAAGGTATTTCAGCCAGATTAATGAATAGGTCCATCATGTGAAAGGTATTAAACATTATAAGCAAAGTGAGACCAAAGAACAGCAATTAATGGTGGAGAGGAATGATAAAAAGTGGTGTGTTGCTGTGTGGCATAAGGAATAGTTGCTGATGCATGACAGCAGTGCAGCTCAGAGAGAGCTTCAAACTGCATCAAGCATGTACAAGTAGTACAACAGAGAATTTCCTTCTCGTACTTGAGTAGAGCACCAGAGGCAGAGAAAGGATTTTCATTCTCTTTGATCATATCTTCACCTGCAGACCATATTCTTTTCATTGTGTGATCATTTGATGAAATGGACATAAACATATTTTGCTATTTGTTTTCTAAACTTGAAAAGTTATCTGTTCTTCTATCTTGTCTCACAATAAAGTCATACTCAGAATCTTAAAATGAATGCAATTTTAAGCAATATAGATGGTGTTTACTCAGGCCCCCAGGTATATTCCACGGCATTTCTTGATTAATGGTGTAAGTATCCCATATCTAGTTCATAAGTTTGTGCTGTAAATCTTGAAAGTACTTAATCCTCCCGTGTTTATACTTAAAGTAATAATGCCACTCTTTGTATCAAAAATCAGAGAAACTTCCAGGAATTATTTTACTGTTATTTTAGCAAAATAACATATGTAAGACCAAAAAGGATGCCTCAGTGATAGTTCAAAATGTTGAAAACTATGCTGTAGATTACTTCTCTAGCAGCTTCCCTGTAGTTAATATTAAATGATTTCTTCTCTTCTTGTCGACAGGAAGATTCGGCTGACTGCGGTGGGGCCTCTGGTCTGAGTCCATCACTGTGGTCTATGGTAGCAATTCAGTTGGTCCTGCTTTGGCTGTTATCTGGCAGCAGACACTGCCAGTTATGACCTTGCTAAACCAAAACCTGCATAACTTAACCAAGACCTGGCCAAAACGATAGCCTCAGTTTCATTTCCAAAAGGGTCAGCTTCTGGGACAGCAGCAGAACAGCAGTGCTCGTGTCCGGTTATCACGCGTTGTGAGACTCATCGAGGCGCCACGATGCCTGCATGTTGGAGTGTCAGATCCTTAACCGTGTGTGAATGCTGCATCATCTACACCATCCAAACAGATTTGTGTACCTGCCCCACCGGGGAAATCTAAAACCTTTTGTTTATTCATTTGTTTGTTGTTGTAATCTTGATGACTTCATGTAAAAGGGCTCCCCTAACAATAGCTTATGTATATGATTTTCATTTATTTTAAGCTTTGGATATCTTGAAGATTTATATTCTTTTACATGAACAGTTGTTTAAAAACCAAAAAGAAAAAGACAAAGAAAAACGTTCTCCCCAATAAACATTACTAGCACCACAACAGCTGCTTTTAACATCACTTTTTGTCCAAACTTGTTGAGTAAAATGAAAATATTGGCCAGTCTTCACCAGAAGTTCAGCATGATTGGAATGCTTTATGGTGAGTGGTTAATTTTCCAAAATGAATCCTACAGCCAGCTAAGTTTTGGTAGGTTGATATTGTATGTAGAAAGGAGGGAAGGGAGAAAACTACTGTTTTTCATAATACAAAGGTAATGGAGAGTGTAACTAAAAAAGTGATTTTCATCTTACACTTAGTGTAATCTTTTGTCAGAAAAAATTGTTAATTTGAATGTAATATTCACCTCCTTTTCACAATGCAGTTACATATAAAGCTAGTAGAAATTCTTCAAAGGCTGAAACAAAAATGCTTGTGAATAAAAAATGTCTTTGTGATATTTGAATGTTGGTTTCCAGGGGTATTTTGCATGATGATGATGATAAGTTATTGTTTTTCAGTTTGTTTTCTTTGATGGTAGAGTATAGTTCATTGAAAAGATAACAGAGTGATTCTTGTATTGTGTGAGAAATTGAACATTGCAATGTGTTGCAATCAAATCATATTACATTATATTATGAAACAGAACTCTGAATATACTGTGCAATGAAAAAGCTGAGAAAATAGGGTAAATATAGCTATTGTAACAAAAGGGTTGAGGTGGATTTTTTACAGAATAGCGATCTCACATGAAAACCCATGTACAGATATTTTAAGAATATAAAAATCAGATTTAACACATTTATTTTTGGAAGTATATGTTCTCTAAGGTTCATATCAGGTTCCCCCTTTGTTTCCTTCATATAAACCCACCCATAATATTAAAACTTATGCTGTTGCTATTTATTATTGAAAATAGCATATTTAACAGCAAAATGACCTGGTTGCTGAGATTAGAAAAAAAATAAACAAATGGGGAGCCTTGAATCTATATGTATGCACATTGATACTTGATTGTGAATAATAACTCTAGAAGTTGTTTTTATACAACCTCATTGGTGATACAGGTTGGTGCAGTAAATTACAATATTACAGTGTAGCATAGTGTTGATGCAAAATATGATTTGTGCTTTTTTTTCTAGTTTTCAGAACTAAACAGTATTGCAAGACAGCTAAACCAATGAATGTGCAACTCTGCTGGTATTGTACAGTTCTGCTAACAACTGCAATATGCAAATATTAATATGGCACAATACACTAGCTCTTTAAAAAATAAAAAAATGCAAATCATCAGTATGTATATGCTGGCAATTGATTGATATAATTTTGATCATGCCAAAAGCTTAAAAAACTGATTGGGCATGCATTATTATCTTATGAAAACTGAAGAAGCTACTCAAAGCCATGGCATGGCTTGAACGATCTACTGTAGTTGTATACTCATGGCTGGTTCATTGTTTTTCATGTACCTTGGCTCCAGCTATGTATTTTCTCATGTTTGGGAATACAGTGAGTAAAAAAACAGAATTCCTGACCTTTTGTTCAGTGATAAAATCTAGATTTAAAAAGAAATTATACCTGGCAATGTCATGGGGTTAAAAGTACTATTAACTGTTTTGGATGACTTCAGGTCCTCCTCAGGGAAGGTCAGCTAATGTTGATGATAAGGGTGAAGATAAACTTGGAGCTCTTCCTTCCAGTCATAGTGCTGCAGTCCTGTTTTCTCTAGCACCAATTACCATCTGATTGACATTTTATGGGAGGAGCAAGTTTTCTAGGATTAGGCCAATAATTACTGCACTCACTGCTTTTACTCTGAGGTTACTTTAAATACTTGCTGGTATGTGTTGTGCTCTTTTAATTTCATGTTAGTATAATAAGTTCTCTATAGTTTTCACTTAGCTTCCCAAAAGAAACCCTTCATGAACAAGTTGCACTGAGTGTTTAAAACACTTTGCTTATGCTGGTAGGCCATATTCAGAGTTACTCAATAAGCATTTGATTAGAGTTTGTTGGAAGAAAGAAAGATGGCACAAATTCATGCTGCCACAGGAAACATCTGTGGCTTTTGCTCTCATCCCACTTCCCTTAGAGTGCTCAAATGCAAAAGGAGGGAGAGGCTCATGCCATGCAGACACACAGCCCTCCTGGGTGATCCAAAGGGGAAATGTCCTTTGTTTCTCTCCTCAGCCCCTCTCTATATGACCTGAAGAAATGTGTTTCTATATAAACATTTAGCCTTCCAGCTAATATTATAACATTCTATATAAACATTTAGCCAACATGATACCCATCTTATTAATACTTTAGAAAGTAGTGAGTATTTTAAATACTTTGAAATTATATATTAGAATATATTCAAATGATTGTCAAGACTTTTTTTAAATATCCCAATATCTGTAAAATGAAAATCATAGACCAAAAGTGCAATCTGAACTTTATCTATCTCAAAATGTGAGTGCCAGTCAGATAGGAATAACTCACATGAATAAATACAAATTGTCATGCAGAAGAGTATCCTTACTATCACAGCGCATCATAGTCATCTTCACTTGTCTTTGAAAGAAGAAGCTTGATCCTAAAATTAAGGTATTTTTAAATATGATATACTGTAAAAAGCTGTGGTGTTTAAAGTCAGATAAAAAGCTCTGTCGATAGTTGCTCAACTCCTTTAAATAGCATGAAGGGAACTGTTGGGACTGGTTCAGTTCACACAGAAGTTATGCAGTGTATTGTACATCTGACAAGTAACCACCAGTAAAGTTGTTACAGCATGGTACTGTGCAAAACATGATCTGAGGGCTTAACATGAAAGGTTTCTTTCTAGTTTTTTTTTTCTTTTAAACAACCAGCATTACTGCCGAAACACTGACCGTGGTCCATATTTGTAACAGGTTTTTAACATGACATAGCAGGTCTGATTGACAAGATTTTTAGGTCCTGTACCTTTAAGACTTTAGTATAATCTTTTTCATGTTTCTAATGCTTGAGGCTTTACTGCTTAACTTGACAAAAACAACAGTGTTGCTGCCATTTGTAAGTTTTCCTACAATATTCTTTTTATTAACTTAAAACCTGGCCTTACTGGTTCAAATAGGCAGTATCCCTTTTAAGTGACCTTTGCAACCCAAGTGTTACTTGCTGTGGTTGAGAGCTTTTTGCTGTCACTGAAGAGACATTAAGACCTTTTTTCCCATTAACACATAACAAACACGCTTAGTATGACTTAATTCCAAAACACAACCTCAGTATCACTGATCCAAAAATTCAGATGCTAGCATACTGGTTATTAAGAGATTTATTAATGCCTGCAAGGCATTGGGATGCACTCGGGTGTTTTTTGGAATGTCAACCTAAGGTAAAATCTTAATAACTCCTTTCTTAGGATAAATTTTACCCTAACTTCATCAGACATCCAAGCCTTTAACAAAGGCCACATTTATTATTATTTTGTTCATACCACAATGTTAATATTGTTAATACTCATTGTACACTATTGTAAAAAGATTAAAACAAAGCGTCTGAATACAATTCAAGACTTTTGAAAAGTTAGCCTCACCCTGTTCCCAGCTACTTGCATCTGTCCTGTTTATGGTTTAAAAGAAAAACATCATCTTGAAGAAATATTTCACTGAGGCTAAAGGGATACTGTCTTGTTCAGATGCCATGAAATTGCGATTGTGATCTGACAAAGCTGTCTTCTCTTCTTGTGTTGTATGGAATGTCTGGATCATGCTTTCTGGGATATTTTTATTGAACTGCTCAGTGTGCGTTTCTGCAAAAAAAGACTTGGTTGCTCTTACGAGGCAAGCAGGTCTTTCTCCCTTTTCTTGTGTTCTCTTGACACTTTTGTGGAACTTGACAAGCCTGAAAAAAAAAATAATTTTTTTGTAAAAATTTGTACAATAATGTTATAAAAAGTTTATAATCCTAGAACTGTTGTGTTAATTATTGTGCAAAAACAGTATATTCAGAATAAAAGTTTATCATTTAAAATCAACAACTATTTTATTGTTTATTCTGTATAATAAAAATATGTAAATATGAGCCTATATTATTTGCTATACAATATTTGAGTTTCATATAATTGTACCTAAGTGTTTGAAAAGAGTAAAGACAGTGACTTAATGCAGGTCTTCGCGGGGTTCAGAGAAGGATGCACAGCAACCTTCATTTCTGTTTCATTTGTGACTGTGAAAANAAAAAAAAAAAAAAAAAAAAAAAAAAAAAAAAAAAAAAAAAAAAAAAAAAAAAAAGTGGAAAAAAAATATGACCAATGACAAGTGGGGGTCTGTAATGCTCTTGGTAAAATACGAGTGAAACAGCTGAAGTATCCCTGTTGTCCTGAAACAATTGCTTTTGGAAGGGTTGCCATTTGCTAGCTTGTAAACACTGATGAAGTCCAAGGGTTCATTCACATGGAGAAGCAGAGTAAAATCAGATGGCTCAGATGGGTCCTGCCCAAGTTGTTGTCCCCACATTTGACCAAAACTGAGTCATGATTCAGTCAGCTTCTGTTCTGCTGCTTTTCTTAGCTGAGGAGTATAATTAAAGTGAATGTATGTACCTCAGTAAACAGGCTTGGGGTGCTCAGGAGGTACTTTGCTGGGTTTCAGACTTCCTGCAGGGGCACTGGAAATCTCTGTCTGAAGTGCAGGGCAGAACGCTGCAAGTAGTAACTGCTTTAGAAGCCTGAATTTAATCCTTGACTGTGAGTGTGACACAGCCCAGAGAGAATGGCAGTTGTAAAATTCTGATGGATTTACTGGATCCCTGAGGAGTAGATAAGAGAATAAGAAATCAAATGCAGATTCTAGTGCTGCAAAGTAATAGATCACCCATGTGGAAATGCTACAAGGCAGTGCATGACACTGTGCATCAACATCCAGAAATTACCAGCCTCAACTAGATTAAACATTGCTTCCTAACTACATGATTATCCCCACATGCTGAACTCACTCTACCATGTTTTCTGTAGGCTGACTGCCATTGAGATGTAGAAATAAATAAATCCCCAAAGTCCCCTTTCTTGTACATATTTAGTTTAATTACTATATTACAATGCACTAGTCATTAAGTAAAGGAGAAGATACTCTTGAACAGCACAAGGTCTTTCCCCCCCACTTCTGGAACTTATAAGCATCTTTGACCTCATCAGTTTGATATGGGAATGGCTGCATTGAAGTGAGATATTCTATATTCATCCCTTGTGCAAATCAACCCAGAATGCACTTGGCCTGTCATATTATATTATTTTGAGAGATGACTTCACATTGTCCAATGCAGCTCTATTGCTGCTAACCATCTACAGAAATCAAGACATTATATAAAAGGAATATTACAAAATGCCTTCATTGTCACATCTATTAGTCCAGTGCTCCTTATAATGCTTGACTTAAAAATATGCCCACCCTAAGTGATACATTTTCTCTGTTGCAAAAGACATTGAGAACAATGTCTCTCCTTCCAATAATTTGGAAATATACAAATATACAAATGTATTTTTCCAAAATGTATATGGGGAAGAGGAAAGAAAAATGAGACTTTCAGGAGAATGGTTTAATCAAAATTCTAACTGCATTTCTTCTAATTGTTTTAAATATTTAATGATTTCTCTCTTTGTCACATTGAGAATATCACACTCTCAGGAGCTGACCTTTTCTTTTGAAATCTTGTTCAGAAACCCAGCCACCTTTTAGTGGAGTTTTCCCTTTTCATAGAACATCTGCCCCTCTCTTCCTTTTGGGGTTTTTAGCCTTGATCTCCTCTGGATGTTTTGCCGCGGTTTGCTCTGCGGGGCAGGGGTGAACCCTTAGCTGCCACAGCGGGTGCACAGCCAGCCCAATGCTTACAGCACTGTCTGTCCAAGACCCAAAAACAGCTCCCAGCACAGGTAAGCCTTAGCAAGAAATAGCGATTTCAGCTCTTAAGCTTGCTAGTCCTTGCAGCAGCAGACCACGGAAGAGAGAGAGAGAAAAGGCGTATGGGATTCCACAGATGTTGCCTTTATTCAGATCTTTGGTGACAGCTATCTGTGAAGGGTTCCAGGGATGTCTCTTCTGGCTATCTGGGCAAAAGTAGGGATTTTTATAGGATTTAAGGGGATTGGAAACTATCCAATGGTAAGGGTCAAAGGGAAGTAGCCTATAGCTTTACAGATAGATAAGCAAGGGTCTGAAGATGGAAGAGGGACTTCTTTTTGTCCTGTCAGCTTGACTTGGCATTTCAGGCTGCTGATCGCCAGGATCTTACAGACCTGGAGCCTGCTACATGGATGTTTCAAATCTTTCCTTGACTAGATCTCCAATGTACATCCCACATTGTGTAGATCAGGTGTTTGAACTTCCTAATAAGTGTTTCCTTTGGGGAAATGCTAAACGTGTTTGTGATTTGTCTCAGCTGTCTGTAGTTGTCAAGGCCTAGCCAGGCTTTAACCATCTGCTTGAATAATTGGAATGTGAATTCCTTAAAAAGACTTTTCTACTGCTATTTTAGTTGTATGCCTTTTCAAAGAGAGGAGTTAACATATTAAGCACAATCTACATCTACTTCATCCATTACTTTTTTGTTTGGGTTTTTTAATGGGTTATTAGTGCTGCTAGTTTTTGACAGCTGTTTTGAGAAGGAAATATGTAATATAGGATTTCAGTGGTATTCACTCTTCCTTTTCAAGAATATCTTTCGATTATTTTTTTCAGCCACTGAATTAGTTCTTTCATAAACAAAATAAAACATGTGGAGTTGGAAATGAAATCTCACTCAGAATTTCCATTTTAACTTTTGTGGCTTTAACCCAGACTTTTCTTGTGACCTAGACTCTTGTGATCTCAGCCTCCGTTCTGTGGCTTGATTATTAAAAATAAATTTTTTGAGCATTGTAATACACACACTATGGAAATGTTAATTAACATGCTTGGAACACTGACTAACAACACAATGTTTTGGTATGTGTGGTTAGCATGCATTATTCCTGTTAGCTATTTTGAGAGTCCTAGTAGTGCACATTATGATACAAATTAGTTAGTTTGCCATATAAGCACTGGGATCTTCCAGTAGTTAATCTACTGGAATTAATTAGCTCTAAGAGAAAGTTGCAGACACTGAGGGTCCCCTCTGCCTAAGAAGATACTGTAATACCTAATTTCAAGTGGGTTGGAAATCAGGAGCATTCTATTGTCCTGTTTGTCCGTAGTCTGCACAAAAGAGAAAAGATTCCATATAATGATAGGATTTTCTTTTGATATCTTTTGGGAATGCCAGTCTAGGAAATAACAGGTAGGGAAACTTTGAGAACTTGGGGCTAAATTGTATGCAGTGGGATTCACTAGGTGAGCACTAGATGTCTGTGTTCCTGGGCTGGACAGTGGAGATCCATGGTATATAGAATTTCTCCCTATGGAGTAGGGAGAACTATCCCAATGACCAGCCACTGGGAGTCTTATTGAAGTTTGCATATACACCTTTCTGCTGAAATTGAGGCATGAGGGTGCTAGATCCAGAGAAAAACCAAACAGTGGAGATATATTCATTCAAAACTTGACTCTTCTGTTTTGCTGGATCAACCCAGTTCAATGTCTGGGCTCAGTAAATTCCCCCTAAGACAAGGCAGATGTGAAATCTAGACTCATAGCTACCGGGAATGATACAGCCCTACATCTGCTTTAAAGGCCATTGCTATGCAGACATAGTGGAAGAGATGCCAAACTCCAGGCTCTAAGAGGAGCTTGTTTAGTGCCTGTGGTTGGAGCACAGTCTGAGCTAACACTGAATGCCTTCCAAAGAAGAGGGGAGATAGTAGTGGGGGGGAAGGGAATGTTACTCATCTTTTGAATCATGTGCTTCCACATATAATACTTGTCTCAAAACTGTAAAGTCTGGTTCTGGTCTTTCTTTAGTCTGAAAATATCTATTCTCAGAGAGGAGAGAGAATCTGAGCCCTTACATTTAGAGGCAGCAATGACCTCTAGCCTATTAGTTGGACGGCTGCCTTGAATGGTCTTGCCGTCAGGCTGTTGAAGATATGTCTGCAATAAGAAGACGACTAATCACCTTTAAGCATTTGTTTTCTGGTATTTTAATAGGTATATATATTTTAATTTATAGAAATCGTTATTATTTCATTATGGAATGAGAAGAAATTTAGAGATAGGTAGAACTTGGAGATCTAGAGAGTTCTGGAAAGCTTAAACATCTGTAACTATATGCAAGATATCACAATTTTGTGTGTTTGGGGGCCCAAACCTTGAGTCACATTTGGTTCACAAATGCTGTGATTTGGGATTCTGAAACCAGGCAGTGTTCTTAAGACATTTCTGAGAAGGGTATTTATGTCATTAATCACTTGAATTTTCTGATTTTTTTATATTTATGTCCGATTTTAACCTAGCAAGTCATACAGTGTCAAGCTTTAAAATCAATCCTTATTTTTCAGTGAGCGGAAGGTCTCACCACCAACAAGGAAAGCAGCTGTGCTGAAATCTAAGCATTTAGGATTAGGAATAGGAAGTATCATTGACCCCAGATTTGGTTTTAGTAGACTATTTTATGGCTTGGAAAATATGTTGCTCATTGATTCATCCAAAAATTTTCTAACCACTTGTGATGGTATACAACTTTACAGAACCCTGTAGATGAGGCAGTAGCATGGAAGGACAGTGGTGACAGATTGCTTGTGTTTCAGTTAGACATTTATTTAACTCTTGGATCCTGATATGGTTCATAAAGTTTTCTTTTCTTGAACCTGACTTGCTGTGTGACCAGAACTGTGAGGGTAATATGGCCAAGAGGAAAGTAAATTGTAACTAGAACATCCTGCAGAGAGGACACGTATGGCACCACAGAAGTGCCTCCTGCTCTCCCCAAAGTGCACACACCAGGCTGAGGAGATTGCTGAGCATTGCCTAATAATTCTCTGGGGGTGTTGGGGCTGTTGGGTTTTTCCACCTAAGTGGAGCAAACTTGTGTATCTCTTTCCCTGTCTCCATTTATTAGCAGCAACAAATTCAACAAACTACATAATATTTGAGCTGTCAGCTGCCCTAAACATCAGTGAGAAAAATTGTAAGTCGGACACAATAGCTTTCAAATGCTTCCACACCTCTTGGGGAATATAGGTGTTAAACTAAGATTTTGAGGTATTAAGGTTTTGGGGGAAGCATGAACACAGACATAAATATTATTTTCATGCCTTTTAGATGCTACTTGTGGGCTTCTCACAACCTGTCAGTGTGCGTTGCTTTCCAAGGTCAAAGAGCCCACTCTGCTTTATTCTGGCAGATGACATGAGTAAAAACTGTGCTTTAAAGCAGCTGGCATTAGCTTGCAAAAGGCCTCCTTTGCAAAGCATGAAGGAGAACCTGTAGTGTGATATTTGATATTTTAGAATCTCTAGTTGAGTGAAATGCCTTAAATAGAAAATAGGCCTGTTCTGAATGAAAACTTATCCTGGGCACTGTGCAGATAGGCACCTTTATTGCTTCCAGAAGAACTTGTCTCATGTAAATGGATATTCTGTTACTAGAGAGATATTTTTTTTAATAGCTTAAATAACCATTTAAAAATAACAGAATAGTGTGGAATGCTCTATTTTATAGCTTAGGTGTATTCACCCAGTTGTAACTAACCCTGGACTGTCTTCACCATATCTGAGGCTTTTGCCTGCAATTCAGCTGATTTGCACAATCCAGTGGATCCCAATATCAAGTTCCAAAACAATGTAGATGAGCATAACAGCAGTAACAGAGAAATTGTTTTGTTTGTTTGTTGCATTTTTCCCCCCACCAAACCTACCCACTCGCCCAGAAGACCCAGATTATAAATCCTTCAAAAGGTAGAAAAAATACGTATGATTGAACTGATTATCATTAGGAAACACAATATTTGTCATAGTTTCATATTAGTACCTTTATGCACTATGTTTTGGTTTTTTTTTCTCCAAAGTTTATGGTGTGTATGTAATGAACTTGTATCAAAACCAAGCCTGGCTCTTCCATTTTGAAGTGCAACATAAAATGAGTGCTATACAGGATATAAGCTTTCTCTAATAGTTACAGAATCTTTCATTGAAATTCCTTTTATGGGGAATTTAATATGGGGAATTTATAGGTTATCAGACATAGCTTTGATTCTTGGTAAAATTAAAGTCAGATTTGCTGAACCAAATATCTACTTTAAAATCTGATTGAGTCAGAAAAAAAAAAAGTGGTCCAATCAGTAGCATATTGCTCTCTCTATATATTTCAGACTCTGCAACTACCTGAAAGGAGGTTGTAGCAAGGTGGGGTTCAGTCTTTTCTATCTAGTAGCAAGTGACAAAAGGAGGGAAATGGCCTCAAGTTTCACCAGAAGAGGTTTAGATGGACATTGGGAAAATTTTCTACACCAAAAGGGTTGTCAACCATTGGAACAGGCTGCCCAGAAAAGTGGTTGAGTCACCATCCCTGGAGGTATTTGAAAGACCTGTGGGAGTGGCACTTGGGGCCATGAAGATGAACATGAAGATGCTGGGTTAACAGTTGGACTTGATGATCTCAGAGGTCTTTCCCAATCTGAAAAATTCTATGATTCTGTACCAGGGGGGTTGTATTTACATATTATACCTACCTACTCAAATTTCTACTTCTAATGTTGCTCCTGATAGATGAACTGTTTATTTAAAACTTGAAGGTCTGCTTGTCCAAATTTAAATACTTGTTGACTTGCTCATTTGTTTGTTTGTCTGTTTGGGGTTTTTTTTGCTGGTTTGTTGGTTTTGATTTGGGTTTCTTTTTGGGTTTTGGATGTTTTTTTCTAACACTGTTGTACATAATAATGCACTTAAGGAAGGGTTGTTATTTTCAAGACAGCATTTCCCTCTCAAGAGCAGAAACTTAAAGACCAGATTGAAGGATTAACCACTTCTAAAAAGTAGACATAATTAAGGATAGTTAACTGTTCTGGAGGGGGAGTCTTAACTGGACTAGAAAAGATAGCTGTTCTTTCTCTGGGCTAATGTCAGCAAGAGTCACTTAAGAATACAAAGCCACGAGATGAATACAAAGAATACAAAGCCAGACTCTGTGAGGGTGATGCACAGTGCACAAGCAGGAACTCTTTCATGCTCATGCTGATATTCAGTGAGGTTGGCGTCCGTATGCTTCACTGCATCATTTAGGACAGTGACAATTGCTCTGTCACCTGCATTCCTGACTCGTTTCTCCTCCTCCCTGGCCCATGCAGGCTGCTCACATCCCCTGTGCCCAGCAGTGCTGCTTGCAGCACCTACAGGCACCTTTCAAACATTTCTGCACAGAGAGCATTACCCTCAGCCTCTGCCTCTGAGGGCTTTCTCACCATTGGTCAGAAGAAAACCTGACATATGAAATTCATAATTAAAGCCACACATGATAAAATTTGAAAAGTATGTCTAGAGTGTCTGGATACAGCTTTGCATGGACCAGTGCAATCTTTGGCTATGCCAAGCAACAGCCTTTTGGAAACATTGGGTGGCCTGAAATTATTCTGTTTAGATTTTGCTTATGTAAAAGTGATCAACTTCATGACAGAATCTGTTACTAACCCAAGGGTTGTAGATGTCCAACTTGCATTTATATGAAATAGAACCAGATGCAGACTATAAAATGATCTGAATATTTTTTTAATGACTTCACTGAAATTTTGTCTCATATTTTCTTACAATTCATGATTAATTATTTTAAGGGTTATTTATCTTTCATCTTGGGTTCCACTATTGTTGACTTAACCTTAAGAAGGTTTGATAGAGCTTGAGAAGGAAGAACACTTGCTGAATGTCTTTTTAAAATATATTTCAATTAGTAAAACATGAATTAAAGTCTGTAGAGTTATAAATTATAGATATTAAAAGAAAATTGTGGGGTTTTTGTTTTTGTTTTTTTTCCTCACAAGCAGGTAAAGCAGAGGAATTTTTGTCTTTTTAATATTTGGCTGTGGATGATAAAACTATGCCAAATAGATTAACAACTTTTGACCCAACAGCTGTGATTGGTAGAGGTAGAATATATGTAGCAGGCTGTCTCTTTCTCCATTTTGTATTACTAATAGTAATAACAATTAAAGGACAAAGTTCTCATCTTATTTTTGGTGGCAGAAATTCAAGAAATATTTGTCCTGAAAGAAAAATAGTATTTATGGAAAAGCTTTATGAGGTTTCTAGTAAGGCTGTCTGGTTGCTCCAGCAAACAAAAGTTGCAGGCAATTGTCTGAAAACCATTTAGCACTTTTTCACTACATTGCTGGGGGCAGCACTGCATGTGCATGAAGCCAAGTATCTCTTTGAATACTTCCACTGAATAAAATTATTTGACAAAATTATAAATTTCTGTCTACAGTGTGAATTCTGTTATCCTCCTTTTTGAAGTTACTTATTGTTTGAGATATGTCTGCCAATTTTGTATTTACAATTTTTTTAGTGTTACATATATTTATTCTTAAAAAAAAAAAAGTTAAAAAATATTTGTTTTAAGAATGGTACCTGAAGCTCTCAAGTGCAATTTTCCTAATGCCAAAAAAAAAAAAGTAATAAAAAGGACAAAGTGTGTTCTCTACAAGATCTTTTGAAGTTATTTCAATAAATGGCAACATTATCAATAAAAACCTATTTGAATCATTATCACACTACATCTCAAGAATTATGTGACACTTGGTAACACATCAAACTTTCACAGGGAAATGAAATAATGGCTCAAATTTTGATGAAATACTGTGAGCTTTGTTCTTTGTAAAAATTCCATATTCCAATTGCAAAGATTATAAAGAAAATACTCCAGTTGTCTTCCTATCACTTTCCAAAGCAAATTGTGTTTTCTCTGTAACAGCTGAAGAAGTAAATGTATTTTCCTTTGCACGAGGTGCAGAGGTCTGATGTAATCCATAAATGCAAGATGATAAACAGTAAGTGAAATTAGAGTGCAGTGTAAGAAAAGCTGATGACATGTCCAACGACTCTGCTGTCACGTTTGTGACTTGCAAGGTAAAGGCCATGAAATAACTCTTCCCGTTTCCTTGCTTGTTGGTTTGTTTTTATAAAAGGGACTGATAAAAGTGTACAGTAAAATTCTTTGCTGTGAGGGACTGATAAAAGTGTACAGTAAAATTCTTTGCTGTGAGGGTGAGGAGGCACTAGAACAAGTTTCCCAGAGAGGTTGTGGATGCCCCATTCCTGGAAGTGTTCAAAGCCAGGTTGGGTGGGGCTCCAAGCCTCTGATCCAGTGCAAGGTGAAAGGATGGATGTGGGTATGCTTTTTAAGAGCATCAGCACCTTCTTGCTGTTGCTAACTGGTCCTGGTATTGGAGAGTTATTCCATGTCATATCCTAAAGTGTCTGCTTGACCCCCACCAACTTAACAGAGAAGATAATTACAGTTTGGAAATGTAAACTATCATATTCATAAATAAGAGATTTGTAGTGTTAAACATCTGTTGAACAGAATCACTACAGACAAATACTAGGAATGATTACTTTAATGACAGTTAATCAACTGAAAAGAACCCCCATATAATATGCTTGAAAACACAGATCTTTATTTGAATATTTAATAGTCTATTGTCTGTGCAGATTGGTAGGTCTACTTATCTAGGCTAAGTTCATTCTCACACTGAGTGCTGGTCCAGTACTTTAATGCAATAAAAGAAAGTGGGTTTTATTTATTTATAAAAATAATTATCAGCTAAATTTGAGATTCTGTGTTGTTCAGTAACTTGGTTTCTCAGCTTTGAAAGTCCATTTTCTTCCTAAATTTTTATGGAAATCAAAGTTTTGGGGGTGGGGAGGGGGTTTCTTTTTTCTTTTTCTCTTTTTTCCCTCCATGCACCTGCATGTTTTACACTGTTTTTTAAACAACTGTGTTTGGTAGTTAAAGTGTTTCCTATCACAAAAAACAAATGTCCCAGTGATCAACAGAAACTGTATGTTGTTCTGTGAGTCATGAAGCTTCTCAGAACACTTTTTAATGAAATAAATTAATATAATTCAAAACCACAGGGCAGCATTTGCAATCTGTATGAGGAAGACAAATGTGGAGTAATGTAAGACATGTGTTATTTTCTTTTCTACTGTTGTGTCTTTTTTTTTCTACTGAGATCGGTAAAAATGGATTAATGAGACATTTTTCTTACTCATATGTGCCCAAATACTCATCTTGCTGTCCATGCTAAATTGTGTTAAGTGGAGAGAGGCTTTGTTTAAAGTGCAAGAAAGAGACAAATATGAGATGGAAACAAGAGCGTCATTACAATATATAAATAAGTAATGAATATATGAGATCAGTATCTTGCAAACTTAGGGCAAGTGAGCATCTCATGTGAGCTGTCCTGCTGACCTCAGTGGAAAACTCGCGTGATTTGCTGAATTATCCAAACAAAAATTTTTGCACTAGACACAGGAAGGGCTTTAAAGTACATAATTTGCTTCTTTCTCTTTGAGGACTGCATGTTCTTGCATAAGTGACATTGAGGTCAGAGCACTCCCACTTCTTAAAAGTTCATGAATGGAGATTATAATAATAATAATAATAATTTAAAGAAATTAGACTCTTATTTCTTTTATACACTTTTGAGATCATTGCTTTAAGTTCAGCATTTTATCATTCCTTTTGTAGTTATTCCTTTGCATTCCCTTGAAAATGCCAGAGCTTTGTCAAATGTGGCATCAAGTATCTCATCAAGTTGGACATGCAGTGTTTAAAACATCAGTGTGCTGATATTCTGCTTATGGTAAAATAACAAAGAAAAGGGTTCATAGTTAACGTGGGAACTTCAGTGAGTTTCATCTCTTCTCACAAAACTTATCAGAAACTCTGCTGTTCTCTGTTTCCAACACACATGCTAGAGAAGGACCATTCTTTCTTAAGAACTAAAAAAAAAACCTTCAAAGACCCCAAAAAAAACCACCCAAAACTCCAACATTATACTGTATTAAAGCCAGAAAGGACTATGGTAACAGGCAAGAGTTGTCCACCTTCCCTGGGTGTCTCTTCAGAAGGACAGTCACTGCTAATTTGTTACATGATGGTCCTGATAGTAGGAACCTACCCCTTGAGGGATGTGTTGATACCTTCACCTCCCTTGTTGTCTTCCCAGGCCTGGCTGTAAATTCTGCTTGTCTTGTTAAGACCTTATTCCTGTTAGATTACTTAGGGAACTGTTGTGTAGGGTCAACTTTCATTCTCCTATCCAGTTCTGTCCTGATAATTTCTCCTGTTGACAGAGAGAAAGATAAAAAAGCCACATGTATGCATGCAATAAAAACATATTTATTTTCCTTGCACTATCTTAGTGATTTTGAATCATTATTTTGAATGCTTTTTCAAAATAATATTGATTAATCTAAACTGTGCAGATATGAAATTTTATTTTTCTCACTTTTTTTTTGATGAGACCTTTATCTCCTTTCTGGTTTACATCTATGCTGACAGGTTTATGACATCACTGCTATGTTTTCCCAAGCATAACAGTATAGACAACTTCTCCTATGAGTGAAAAAGTACCTGCATAGGACTTAGAAATGACAGGTGAAATTTGTGAATGGCCAAGCTATTACAAATGGCTGAGCTCTTACTCAAGAGCCATTACCAACAAAAAGTCAGTGTTTATTGGATACTGCTTTGTCCATAATGTCAGTGACTTCTACAGTTTCATAAAACTAACTTTTATCATTGCAGTTTGGGCTGAAGTGGTTGCTATTGGATGTATCAGAAGACAAATGCTTCATTCAGATTAGAAAGGAGAAAATTTCTCCAACGTGGTCACATCCTGTCTTGTAACCAAAATGCCATCTTTGTAGAGCAGCAGAGGAGGTTCCAGTCCCTTCAGCATCCTCCTAATATAACCCACGGCACTGCAGGGTTTCTGTAGGTCAGAAGCAATTTGTCTGGGCCTCACAACCACAAACATTTTGCTCTTTTAATTGCAGTGAATTGGAAAGAGGAATTGGTGAGACTAGTTCAGGCAAAACTTGCACACTAGAGGAAAATTGCCCTGAGCCATTATCTATGGCTCACCACAGGCTACAGCCTTGCCTAAAAGTACACCTCCACAATGAGACTGCAGGGATGAAGCTTTTTCACCAGGCATGTAGCACCAGCCAAATTCCTAATGTGGGACAATTCTCTAGTTATACTGTGAAGTTAGAATGAATTTAAAAATGAGGCTGGTGGATGTAAATACTAATTGCAAAGCCCTGTGGATGTGGGGTACATTACATGTACTTCAACTCTGTACTTCAGAGCCTTGATCCCATTTCTAATTACAATCAGCCTAAGGGAAGAAACAAGAGAAGCCTTATAAAAACTGGGCCCAAACTCAACCATGTGAATGTGTGTGACCATGCTGCACAAGTGCAACCTAGGTAATGCAGGTGACTGACCCAAAAGTTTATAATATGCTCTCTGGCCTTAAAATTTATGGGTCACGCTTCATATTCACAACTCATCTGGGATAAAATGTCTCTCTCTGAGAATCTGCTGACATTTCTACACAGCTAATTAGTGCTTTTTTGTATTTTCTCATATTTTGCATAGGGCTGTATTTTCTCTCCATTTCACACTCAGTGCTGACACAATGCACACCCTGCCCACAGGGCTTGCCTACTTTCATCTACAGGCGGGTTGCTCAGGGCTGCTTTATCTTTGTGCTGGAAATAAATATGTACAGCAATTGTGAACTACACTTGCAGGAATCTCCCTAACAGCTCTGTTTGGGCCTGAGGCTGAAGTCAGAGTCTGCCTAAAAAGACAGCAAGAGCTGAGAGATTATGTTAAACCATTATGGCACTGACTAAGTCCATTCACCTCCCCCAGGTATTGTGAACAGAAAAGGTTAAGTGGAAAGCTCAGCTAAGTCAGATGTGTATGGCAGGAACAAATACTTGCAGTGTGACACCCACACTGATGAGTTGCTGGCTTCAAGCAAACTGCAGTGCAAGTTTATGGGAGCTGTGTGCTGCTCTGAGCCTGGTACAGGCTGGGACTCCACATGAGCAGACCAGCCACATCCCAGAGTGAGTGCAGGCTCACAGGCAAGTTTTTCTTGTTGCAAATCACTGACTTGGGTTGCCACCAGCCAGGATTTGGAAAGCAGCATCTCAGCAATTTAACTTCTGAAGGCAGGACTCCTTGAAGAAAATGCAAGTCACAAAATTTTGACTGGCATCTCATTTGCTCCAAGTACTTTAGTCTTGATATAAAAGCCAAAAAGCCATTAATAAGTGAAATCCACACTAATACTCCAACAATGTCAGCATGGTACCGGTATCAAGAGAAGAGGAGTCAGTCATTAAAAGTGGAAACATCCCTCATCCAAAACAGTGCCCTAGTGACTCTGAGAACTCAGTGTTTATGCCAGAGGGTATAAAAGGAAAGATGGATAGGGAAAGAAAAAAAATGGCTTGACAGTTTATCTGACAATGATCCAGTTAAGCAGGAAGACAGCCCCTCTCAGTATAAATCTTTACAACTTTGTTGCAGTCTATGCTTGGCAGCACCAGCACTCATGACTCTTACTCATGATTTTGATTTTGAAATAACAGCTCAGCAGTCCTTTGGCTTTTTCATTTCAGATTACCAGGCTGCAATGGCATTGAAACTTCCCATACGCTCTGGGAAAAAAAAAAGGAAAAAAAAAAAAAAAAGTCAATTTTTAACACTAGGCCATTGGTTTTCTATGTGTGCAGTTTTTTGACTGAGAAGAAGAAAGCTAAAAGGATAATTTGATTGCTTTACTGCATATTTTGAATTCAAATTGACTGTGGGCTTTTAAAATGCAAATTCAATAAACTAGTGCTTAGATACACACACTTTAGTTTGCAGCTGCTTCTAATGTTAACCATTTATGCTATAAATAGCATAAAGATGAGAAAGGAAAACTGGGTGATGTTCAGCCATGACATATGGACAGAATTTTGGCTTCTGTTATCTTGGAAAAACATCTTTAGTTAAAAAAAAAAAAAAAAATCAGGTATTCTACATCTTTGACAAAATTGAGGTATATAATAGAAACTTATCCAAAGTTTCTCAAAGTTAGAAAGGCTGAGCATTTGGTTTGATTTGAGTTGTGAGCAAAGCTTAGCTCTGAAGCTTATTTCTCTGCCAGAAACCATGCAGGTTTCTATTGAATTCCTTACTGCTTTTTTTTTCTTTAAGAAAAGAATTTGTTCAAGAGTCTTCCAAAATTTAACACACAGTGGAATAAATGCTTTCTCATGTTTATTCTTCAAATTAATTACTTAATTAAAAACTAAGTAAAGGAAATCTTGAGAATCCTGAATATTTTGTCATTAGGACATGTAGCTACAGTGCCCACATGTCTGGAAGTTGCTTACAGCTCCAGTTTTACTCAAAGGCCCATATTCCATAGCCATTTACACAGCCAAAGCTGATCTGAGTAGAGTAAAGCACTACACAGTGTCAGGTTGTCAGAGAAGAAGTCTTGGGAGATATTTTGCAGACCCTTCCCTCCTGACAACACCTATGTCAGACCAATTCTACACAACAAGAGGCACAGTTTGTGTGAAGGACTTGGGAATTCACCTCCTTTTTTTTTTTTTTTTTTCATGCTATCAGCTGGTAGCACAATCTATTCCTTCATGATTGAAAAAAGAAAATTAAGATGTTCCAGGTAATTTTCTGCCCTTATGAAATCAGCCACAAAGGGTCATTCTGAGATGTCACAGCTTGTGTAATGTAATGCTTTAATTGGATGCCATGCTCTCAACAGCCTGCAGTCCAAAGACGCCAACTTTACCTAAAGCTTTTGAAAGACAGAAAGAAAGAGATGACAAATAGCAAGATAAATAGCAGCTTTACGAGGCAGAATGAGATTGTGGTTTTAGCAGGGAACTGTGGAGACAGGCAGGGTTAATGGTGATGGAGGTGACAGATATTTTGTAGGAACTGAGTACTTATTTTCCTTGAAGGGACTTGTTATTTAAAGGCCCACATTTTACCACAGCAGAGATCTCTGAATTCTGAAAAATGTTTGGTCCATGGTTGAACTCTGATGCCAGTACAAATATAAGACATACTGTCCAAGGAAGGTGGAAGGAGATAGCATCTGAGAAAGCCAAAGCCTTGTGTAGAGGACTGAGGCACAGGGAATATAGGGGTCTCTTTCTAGAAAAAGAAAAGGCATGCCATGCAATAGGTCCAAATGCCATATAGCTGATTTAAATAATTTCTGAGAAATCTACTTGTGCCTTTTCACTGCTCCATCAGGGTTCTAGATCTCATTCAAATAATTTATTGTCTACAAAGAAATTGCAACAGCATCTGTATTATTTTTTTTCTTGTCTTCTTTTTTTTTTTTTTGCTTTCCTTATCTTTGCCTTTCCCATTTCTAATCTTTAAAATGGGAATTTTAAATAAGAGTTGAAGAAAAGCTGAGCGGTTTTGTAATATAAAAGCAGGAGGTGGGATTCATTTTCCCTAATTTTTTTGTCTCTGTTCTAAATGTTTGCTGTTGAGCTCAAGATTTGGCTTTCTGTCTGGTTCAAAGTGATGGTTTTAGACATTATCTACCTTATCTTTAATGTCTCATTTCAGGATGAGAGGACATTCACCCCAAAAATGCCTGCTTCTGTCTTCTGTATAAGAGACAGCTGTACACTTTCACAGTAGCACAGGCTACACTTTGTGCTCAGAATCATCCTGTGCAGTGTGCCCAGTTCAGCCACAGATATCCTGTAGGGTCTTTGGCAAAACATCTCATAATTTCATGCCCATTACCCATATATAAACCTTTCACTGATTACACAATAGTGGAAGGTTATCAGACCTCTGTCTGATGCCCTCTTAGACTGGGTTGGCCAGGGCTGGTGATCATCTTCTATCAAGAAGAGTCACCATCCTATTTGTAGCTATGAAGTGTTACACTGTTTGCAGTAATTTTAATGCTATGCTACTTATTCATTAATATTCTTTAAAACGCCTTGAAAATGTGAAGTATTGAGAATGATTTAAAGTTAAAATAATGAGAAAAAAAGCAAAGCTGTGAGATGACCAGAAGACAGTGAGAGAACTCTCCTGGGGAAGTGTAGGTCAGGTCTTCTGCAGTTCTGTAAACACAAAAGTGTAACTATTAGTCCAGCTTTATGGTAAATAGCTTTAAGTCTACCTAGTGTCTGACTCCTAAGAATCTTTATGTTTCCTCAGTGGAAATGACTGCATTCTTAAAAATATGAATTATTGAATTCTGTAAAGGTAGGCCAGGCAAGAAAGCTAAAACTGATTTAAACAGAAGAGTGCAGCCCTCTGTGATTCTGACATTTCTAAAGGTTTGGAATTTATTAAGATAACAAGGCAAATCCTTCTGTTTTCCAGAAAGGAACAAATCTTCTCCAAACCATCAATAAATTAATTTTCCTAATTTTTGTAGATGGACATACAATTTCTCTTTTCCTCTTTCAAAATCCAGCATTCAAAAATAGGTAGGTTTTTCAAAGATTTATTTATTTTTGGATGTGCATGAAATGCTGTCTTGCTAGGACCTGAATAATTTAGAACAGGACAAAAACACATGTGGGATTTCTCCTTTAATCAATGTCAGTTCCGTATACCTTGCAGAGGGATTTTCCAAGGGTTAACATATATTATGTATTGTCATTCTTGATTTCTTCTCCATATAAATAAGATACTGTTTCTACTGAAGTAAGGCCCAAATGGCACTCCAAGCTTATAGCTCTCTAATTCTTTTTATCTTTAAGACTTCTTAGCACCTGAAGTAGCACCCTTCTTAGCACCCTTCTTAGCACCTTTGCTGAAGACCAGCTGTAGCTCCCAAAAGCAACCAAAAACTTCCAAACATAACAAAAATCCCCTGAACTTTCCCCTTATTGTTTTCTATGAATTCTGTTATAAAGAGTTCCACTAAGGGAGCTGCTGATATATACTTCATAAATTATAGATGCCTCTTTTCTGTGAGAGGGAGACCTTCTGGATACACAGTTAAGGGAAGTTGACACTCTGTAGTGGACCAAGGACAAAATTCAGGCAATCAACTCCTACATTCCACTTCTACAATACCTTTCACAATCAGTTTTATCCTGAAGTAGCTTCTCTTTTGTATAAAGCCTGAATTTCCAACATATTTTAAACTGCTCTCTGCATGTAGTCTCTGTGCCTCCATCAAGTTTAGTCCGTCATGCTGTGCTTCAGGCATTTCACGTAATAAGGAGATAGTGCAAAGTGTTCAGGATACTTTGGAATTAAGCTGAATCCTCAGCTTCTCCTTCTCAAGAATTTCAGGTCCTGCAGAATTAACCAGAGTAAATAATCTTCAATGGATGGTGGGTTTGGATTTAGGGTTTGAACTGAAATATCCAGTACCAACGAGTTGATGCTCTTAGTGGATTAAATTATTCTGTAGCCTGGTGCAATCCTCAAGCTATCAGTCCTATCAATATCTACTTGAGTTTAGGAGTTTCTACTCCTTTTCTTCAAAAAAGTGGAACTGACACAAAGAGAATTGTCGCTGGGACAAGAAAGAGACAGAAAATCCCTCAAAGTCTGTGCTAACACATTTAAGCCAGATGTACAAAGATTTTCCTATTCATTTCCTATTGATTTATCTGTTTTCAGTTTTTGCGCCTTTCTGCTTTGTTTTCTTTCAATAGGAAACAAAATACCCACACACAAAAAGAAAATGAAAACATAATTGTAAAGCATAGGTCCATGGACATATCTTCTTGAAGCAGCTATTTTCAAAAAAGAACATTTTTAGTGAAATAGTTGTAGTAGATCTACTAACTGTATTTAGAGCATTCAATCTAGATATGTAATTTCTTTAAGAATAACATCTTTTCTCAACAAACATTTGGTTCATTTCTCTGATAGTCCCTTGTGAAGTCACTGAAGAAAAAAAAAAAAGGAGAACATCAAAGGACTTCCAAAACCAACAGATTCATCATCTTCCAGGATAAAATTTTTGTAAGAGCCAAGTCTACTGTGGAAAAGCAATATCTCAGCAGGAGGGTGCAAATTCACTCACTGTTTTGTTCTCATCCATACAAATCTTCAGAACTGGTATAATGACTGTAAGGCAAATGAACTCAGGAGGCAGTTTTCCCATCTGCAGCATCAAATCTAAGAACAGATAATCTACCCCAACAAGGGTCCAAGGCACAAAATAGAAGAAAGCACTGAGAAACTCCATTTTGAAAGACTGACAGCTGGTAGAGTGGTGTCAGCATCACATAGAGCTTAACATAAAATTATGTCAGTAAATTTTCAGAACCACTTGATTTTGAGATGGCAGGCATGGAATTAGGCCAATTTTGATCCATTCAAAGTTTGGCACTGATGAGTGTTGAATGTCTTTACATCAGTTTTGTATTTTGTCCTTCACTTTAATCCATATTTTGCCTTCCAAGTCTACAAAATAGGACTGATATAGTTCAGTAAGTCGTTGTGAATCTGATCCAGTGCCCTTGACTGATAACAGATCCTTCTGCTGTGGCAACTTTCTATGCCAACTGAATACTCCATTAAATCTTTGGAAAAGGACAATTCACCTGAAAGTGACAGGAAAGCAGCATTGCTTCAGCTCTCCAAGACAAAGTGCTTGGTTAGAGAATGACTTTTCCAGACTGGATCACTTCACTTCAGATTTGAAGTCTTGGAGTTTTGCTGAGTTTTTTGGTTTGTTTTTTTTAGCATACTGATCAGATTTCTGAGAACTAAAATATGTAAGGTAAAAAAAGAAATTCCTAGGATTTCATTAATTGTATCTCAGCATATCCAGTCATACTTCTCACCACGTTGATTAAGAAGAATTATTAATAAAAAAAAAAATTTGG
>VZRH01000397.1:143053-153760 GCA_013397555.1 Urocynchramus pylzowi | reverse complement strand
TTTTTTTTTTTTTTGTTATGTATTTCTGTAAGTCAACACATTTCAGAGCTGGAAATTTGCAGTTGTTTAGCCACAAGTAATTGTATTTACAGTCAAAGTACAGCTATCACATTACTCAGGTCAAAAGCCAACTTATTTATAATACAAAACGTTTGAAAACTGACATCTGTTCTTGAAATACACAGAACTTCTGAATTGACGTCAGTGATGTAACCACACAGAGGAATGTTTCCGGTGAGTTTCCTTAACGTTTTTATCTGAATGATAACTCAGCTCAATATAGTGAAATCTGCTTTCTTTTCTTTTTTTTTTTCATGCTACACAATGGTGTGAAAGGCTAAATTTAAAAACTGCCCTAATTATGTGAACCAAATTCAAACTTGGCAAGCATAGTTATCTTTATATCATGAAGGTGGATTTTTTTTTTTGACAGATACAGATATGATAGAAGATATTTCTGAGAAATTGTCTCTTTGTGTAGAAGATGAAACCTTGAAAGCTGGGATCACTTGTGAACTGGAGAATGAACAAGTAGAGTCATGATTTCAAATTTTCCTTTATTTTTCAAAAGGTAGTCTGGCAGCAGTAGCTATTGTATTTCTCTAAGAAGATTGTGATTTATGAAGACATTTCTTTTCTTAAATGTGCAGTTTTCAGTATCTGTCATAGCATGAAACACATATTGAGAGAATAACCTATTTCAGCTACTGTTATTATCATTAACATGCAGATTATTTCCCGGGATTCCATATTTGTGAGACATCCCTCCAGGATTTCTTATTTGGAAAGGACTCATTAGGAAATAGGGTTATTTTTTTCTCAGCTATTTACAGGCTGTTAGCCTATAAGACCATAAAGAAGCAAGTTTTCTGGGGCTATCAGTGATAGTTCAATGTCTACATATAAGGGGTCTTTCACCTAACTATGCAATAATGAGCAAAACTACTGAAAGTGGAAAAATCAAGTGCAATTTTAAAATATCTATATGTGGAAAATTCTTGAGGTATTTTGGGTTCTTGAATATATTTATAACCTGAGTAGTCCATCTCTGATGCTGAGTAATTCAAAAGATAGGTATTTCCTGAATCTTTGAGACTTTTATTTTGTCTTCAGTTAATGATAGCACCAGTGGCTAACCAGGCCCATACAATTGCTTTATGCTAATCCTATTATTTAAGGATGGGAAATAACATTAGATCATCTAGTCTATCTAGGGACCTACTCTTGATCATTAGTAGGAGTGATTAGTATATTTCAGACCTCATAGCAGGATTCTTTTGTTGATTCATAAGCAGTAGAGGGATTTACATTCTTCCCCAGGACAGGAATGATACCATTTATATGGAATATGAAGGCCCCAATCAGCCAAGAGGCACATGTAGGGGGTTTATTCCACCCCCAGAACAGACTGTTCTATACTTACATCCACAGAGAAGTAAGTTCTGACCCACAGACATGCACATCTGGCCAACCCTGCTTGATGATACTCTGCATAACCAGACCTTCAGCTACTTCCAAAAGGATTGGGGAACAGTTAAATTCTGTCTGCCTTTCTTTCACAAGGATTCTCTCCTTCTCCTCCTTCCAAATGCACTCACACTTTCACAAAACTTACAGAAATGTAACTACTTTTGAATTTTGTACCCTTTTTAAAGACTAAAATTAGGATGGTGTTTAGTACCTACCAGACAGAACTTTTTACCAATTACCTGGTTTCACAAGTATCCTTGCGTAAGGTATTCAGAATTACAAAAAAAATTCATTTTAAGGGAGTCAGAATGCTAAGTGTAAAAAGTAGTTCAAGTGTTTTCCAAATTTAATACAAAATGTGCCATATAATACTAAATTTCTCCAGCTCTCCCTCTTGAATACCCACATAGAGTATAAAGCATTTCACTGTGGAGGGTCGTAAGTGTGACTTGAGTGGTTATGACTCAAGTGAAATGTGTGTTTTCAAGAATCAAGTTTGCTTGTTCCCTCTAGGAATACAAAACTAGATGTCGAAATGGCCCCAAACAATGACACAGAGCTTGCTTAATCTGAAGAATTACTAGTAATGTAGGTGATGCCTGAAGAAGGGCTTTGCTTTTTGTTCCACGAGGATACTGTGTTTTAGATGGAAGAATAAATTGGATTTCGATTAAAACAATGGAAATAGTTTTTTGAAAATCTTCAGTCGTACTCTCTTTTTTTCTGGAAAACAACTTAATTTTTTAGCTGCCACAGGCACTGTGTTTCCAACAAAGGACTAAGGCCCCTAAAATCAGTGGTTTGGATGCAATATTTTTTTAGTTTGTCTATACTTTCTCTTATTATGTCCAAATAGATGTTCTTATTTAAGCATATCATGAGAGCAGGATCATGCTATAAAGAGATGTGGACAGAACACAGAATAGGTGAATATGAAATGGCCAGGTTAGGCATGAAAAGTAAGTTTTCATCTGCTAGTACAGTGAGATTTTATGATAACTTAAATGAGATTGTGATGACATGAAATGTGCCTATTTTTATTATGTTGATGGATAGAACTGTATGATATTCTTGCTGTAATAAAAGAGACCAAGAGAATAAGTGCCCTGCAACTCTATGCCACATAATTTGGACATCCCACTCATATTCATTTTAAGGGAAATTATGTGCCCAATTACTAAGTTAATTTTGAAAACATGTTTTGCTGTTTGAAAATTGTGCAGGACCTTCAGAGAATGTGTGTTGTATTGTCAAATGAATCTCCCTGTGAGCTAGATATCAATCAAAAACATGACGTTTTGAACCAATATTTTCAAAACCAGATGCCTAGAACTAGATTTTGAGATTCACATTTAGGACTTCATTGAGTTTTCAGAACTTCAAGCTTTAAAAATTGAGACTTCAGTAACAAAAAAAAAAAAGCTGATATGCAGACTTTGAAAACAAGAGCATTCAGAACTACCTGTGGGTCTGAACTCTGAAGAGTAAGCTACTTAACATCATAGGCAGAATTCCTTCAATTTTCTGTCATATGGTATTTTTAAAGGATTTTCACTCAAAATCCTCTTCTCTTTTCCACTGCATTGATGGAATTGATTAGCTTTCTTACACTTAATTTCATTATGTGAAAGAATCATTTGTGAAGCTGGATGGTTCCCATGCAGCTAGAAGAGGCAAATTAGGCTGTTTACTTTTACAGCTTAACCACCTTGTTTTTGTTTTTTGTTTTTTGGCATGGCATGGACAGCCTATCTTCATCTGTTCCCCATTTTGAGAAGACATCATTAACCTCACTATGCTGGTAAAACGAATGAAATAAACCATGGCAAAGAAGAAGGTCCTTTCAAATTCTTTTAAAAATCCCCTAAGTCTGTGGAACAGGCATGCTTTTTTGAACAAGTTTCAGAACAGTAACATGATTTACTGTATTTTCCACTCAAACTGCATCTACATTAAATCACCACTATTTGTGATGTCAAGGTGAATGTAGAGATGGAAAGAAAAGCAGAACATATAAATATTTTAGGGATTTAAAGATAAGGGATTTAAGCATGTGCCGTGGCAAATCACCTCTAGAAATTTTGTTGGTAGTTTCCAGCTTTTAGAGTCTACAATAGGTAGGCTTTCCATGATAATTGATGAAGAAAGTTTGCCTTATCTTTCAGCCAATACTGCTTTTCTAGGCAACCTGGACATCATTCCAGCAAGACCTACCACAAGAATGTGTCTGCATTCTTCTACAAGCAATAGTTTTATTCAATTTCAGGGGTTACTTGGGTTTTGGTTGAACATATAGAATGTAACTCATCTCTGAATGACACAATCACTTATGATTCATGCTTACATGGCTATTGTGAATTCATCTTTCGGAATTACTTACAGATGAGAGATTAAAATAAGTCCTCCTGCCTGGATAGCATATATTTTGGAGATCTGAGGCAGTAGTGATACTGGGTTGTGAAGCAGAAGGGCAGGTTTTGCTAAAGAAAAAGAAAACAGGTACATCTAGCTCTCCCTCTGTCCTCTGAGTCAGGAAACTATTGTCCTGTGGCTGCTTGACAGTGGCTTTTGGACACTTCTTCATGGTCTGGTTACATTTTATGTCATAATTACAAAATGAATTTGGGACGAAGGGAATTTGGGGCAAAGTGAAGTTAAACCATGACTTCCCTTTTTTCATTTGATCTGTCATCTGGTTTTCTTTAAGGCCTTTATTCAGAAAATAAGGTCTCAGAGAAAGTGACAGTTATCTATATCTGTGGAATTGCTGCTCGCCAACAGTTAGGCCCACAATGCCAATAAAAGGGTTAAATTATAAAGATAAGATTTTTATCAGTAGATGTTGTACATGTATATCACAGCTATCTACATCAGAAATAATGTCCCCACACCTCTTTTATAAACAGAGGGGAAAGGGCACATTTCTTTGATCTGTTTTAGATACCTAGCTTATGATGAGCTTAATAGTGACATGAATGCTTTGCACTGACTGTGACAGGGGCCTTGCTTCCTAGTTTGGAAGCAATCACTAACATTTAGTCAAGTCAATCACACCTAAATTTCTAGCATTGTGTATATTTATTTGGTGCTAAAGCTGCCTCTGTAATTTACTCCATAAATAAAAGAACAACAAAAAATGTGGGGAGTTGTAAAACAATGGCACTTGAAACAGTCTCGATATCAAAAAATTCTTTTATCAGAGATGTTTACACTTCATGCTTGAAAAGCAATATTTGTTAACATTGTTGTTGGATCAGTTACACATAGAGATTAAAAACACATTGCAATTTTCTAACCAAAAGAAAAAGAACAGGAACTAAATCCCTCAGAGAACAATGGTTGTAGTTTCTGGAGGTAATGTTGAGTCATCAACAGATTTCTGTCCCTGGAAGAATGTTTAGGAAGTGAAAGTGCAGTCTTGGGTATTGCAACCAGCCAGAATAACAACCAGACAAGATCAAGTGATATGATCTGATGATGTCTGTATCTTCTCAAAAAAAAAGAGTGAGTTTTTTAGTATTTTTTTCTCTTTGTGGTGATTGTCCTTAAGAATGTATAACTGTTTAAGATGGCTTTGCAAAGTAATCCCATTTCCATAACACAAGTGTGACCTCAGCCAACAATTCTACTAATTAATTCTCAATTTTCATATGAGTCTCTAAAAATAGTTCTGTGTTTTAATGTTAAAATAAAAAAAATAGTTTTTATTATTTTTATCTATTATGTGGCCAGGAATTTTATATGATTCTCACCAAAAAAAAAACCAAAACAAAACAAAAAAAAAAATTAAAGATGTCATTCATACTTGATGTGTCACAAGCCATAAAGTCATGAGGGGAGAGGAAAGCATGACAATGAGGTCATACAATTGCTCTGGAGAAGAACTTATTAAATAGTCCTGGTTTTTCCTCTTTTTTTTCTTTAGTAAGTCTGATTTTCTAAAAATGTATCTATGAACTCAAGAAGCAGGCATGGGGAAAAAAACTGCAAAAACTCATAGGAAATTGTCAAGAATGTACACTTTGAAAAAGAGCGTGGCAATGGCTGTGTGATGTATGACTGGAAAGCAAGAAGGAATGTTGTAATTATATTATTGATGCATTAGAGTAAATTATCATTGCAGAATGTTTAGAGGGATGTGATTATTAAAGGAAGAAGTGTACACAACTTGCTTTGATTATACTGGGCTTCATGGACAAATTATTCCAGAGGAGATCTTCTGCAGGAGAAGAGTATGAATGAGATTGTAATTCTAAACACTTTGGAGCACTTGCATGTAAATTCTAAGTAATTAGTCTAGGCATGTCAGACAAAAATCCATATAAATAAATAAAGAAGTAAACATTGAAAAGGGAGAGTCCTGGGGTAATGGTTGATAATGAGGAAATAGAGCTGCCAGTGGGGCTGCTGAGAGAGCAGTTAGAAAAATGAGCAGTGAAGAACAATCGTGGGGACCAGGGAGAAGCTGGCTGCCAAGAAGAGGGGAAATGACTAAATGCATTAAGGACAACAGGAAGATCAAATAGGCTTTGAGCCAGGCCAGAAAAAGAAATTCAGAGGGAAGCTACCATGGCTCATGTGCTGGATTGAATGTTTATTCTGCAGTGAAAGCAACAACTGAGTTGTCATAAGGACTCCAAGATTTAGAAGAAAAAACAGAGACAAGACAAAACCCATGAAACTTCTCATACAAGAGAACAGACCTTCATCAAAGTTCAGTGGCTTTTGATAATTATCTTTGATAATTGCTTGCAAATTTGCTTCTGCAGACCTGTGCAGTACTGATTTGGTGTACAGGGTTTGTCTGTTCCAGCAGTTTCTCATCACAATGTGGAAGGTTCATCTCATTCCGTGATGGTAGCTTTTCAGGCTTGTAGCAATTCCCCCTGGTTACTAATGGATCATTCACACATCTGAGAATGTTGTTAAGAAGCTCCTGAGGTGGAAACGGATTCCAGCTGTACCTACTGCTCCTATTTCTTATGGCAGGCTCCTGAGAGTTGCACAACTGCCTATTAGCAAGTTGATGATGGATGGAACAGCTGTAAATTTACAAATAATGATAAACTTGAGACTCCTAAATTAGTTAGAGAACAGCAATTTTCAAATTCTAAACCAGGATAATGGCCACCAACAAGACAATAGGTCAGTGGTTGGAAGCTACAAGCATTTCCCTCTGCTTTCAAGTTGTTCTCCATCTTTTTTGAAAATAGATGATCAAAATCTCAGGCCAATTTACCATGACATTTCAAGGAAGGGCTTTAAGCTTTTAGCTGATCTGCTGAATCATAATCAGAAATATGTATGTTCCTTTCCACATCGTCTCTATTCTTCTGCAAAATCACTTACATTTATTTTTCTGGGAGGTAAGTGAAAAGTGAAGAATCAATATATTAAGGAGGCAAAACAAGAATAGTTGCTCAAGGATAGTGAGAAAGAAGAAGCAACAAAATAATGAGGAAGGAAGAATAATGCCACTGGTTCAGCAGATGGAAAAGAGAGAGCACCATACTCCTGGTGATCCTGTGAATCTCCTAAAGACACAATAACATTAAGAGAACACTCTGGGAAGGTGAAAATCAGAGAATTAAGGAGATGGGAACTTGATGTATAGAAATCTTATTTTCCTTGCTGCCTTTGACTGGAAACCAGAAATATATCTGAAGGCCAAAGAGATTTCTACTGAAGGAGAAATAAACAACTTTTCTGGAAAGAGAAAACTCTTCTATCAAACATACTTGCAGGATTGAAAGGAACAGAGTGAAAAGTGTCCTTTTTTTTTTTGCTGCTGCTGTTTCATCTGCTGGTCCTTTCATCTCAAAGGCTGATTGATGGGCTTGGCCTCACCTAACTTTAGAAGTCTTCATCTGAGCTAATTTTTAGCACATGTAGATTGAGGTGTTTCTGGCATTCATTCACCACCAGGAAAATAATCTGCATCTGTAATATTAGGACCTCAGAGAACTCTGGGTAGAAAGAAAAGACCCTGGAAGGTCTTGGAGGACAATCTTTTCACAAACAAAACTGTATCTTTGCTGTTTGAGTTTTTGTCTTAGGTTTGATGTATTTCTAGACTTGGTCGACATTTAATAGTGAGTTATGTAGAAGGTGTCTCCTTGGCCTAAAAGATTTTAAATATCTCTTACTTTTGGATTTGAAAATACTTGAAATGATTTATTGTAATGGCAACTCAGTCTAAAAATATCTATGCCCTATGTAGTTCATGCCAGGGAACAGAAACAAAAATATTGAATTTTAAAATGCACACAAAGAAAGAACACAGGGGAAAGCAACGTAAATTTAGTGGCTCTATTTTCATCTTCAACAAGCATTAGTACCAACTGTTAATTGTTCTGAAGAGGTACATGATTAGTGAAGGAGTTCACTGAGTTCTTGTTTCAGTTAATATTAAGGTTATTGGTTTTTTATAGAACTAAAGTTTATAGGAAAACATGGAACATGACAGAAAGACTAAATAGTATTTGTAGGCACTTTTAGTTAATGTACAGAGTCTTATATATTGAGTTTAGTGATGCTACTGTGTGAAAATAAGCTTGCAGCATTTGGAGAGTAGGACTCATCAAGGGCAAAGCCAGGTAATGAGATCAGAGATCTGTGTAGGACTGTATAAAGTTGGCAGCAGATACATCTACAGGAAAGCAAGTTCAACCCTTCTGTCCCCAAGACTTCAGTACCTGATTTGTCAATCCCACTTATTCACATGATTCAAAGTGAATTTTTGTGGAACTGCTGAAGTGCTTAAGCATTAGGCCAAAGTTAGGCCTCTGGTTAATTGCTTTTCTCTTCTAATCACCAATTGTGTGTCAAATGTTTCTAAACCAAATTAAATTACAATAATCTCATAGTTTGCATGAAAAAGAAGGGGAAAATGCCACCAAGGGAAATTAGAACACGAATGCATTTCTTTTCCTTTGGTATTTTTTCTGTGAAGGAAATACTTTTATTGATATTTTGTTTTACCACTTTATTGTTTCATTTAGATCAGCTTTGCAGTGTTTTCCAAAATTCAACTATGAAATGTATGACCATCTTCTTTTGTTGTCCCCTTTGAAAAAAAAAAGTGATTGAACATTCTCATCTGACATCAGCTGTGTGCCTTAAAGAGATGATTCATGACATACCAAGTTATGGGGAAAATCAAAGGGTAAAAGTGCATCCCGAATCTTATTACTTTTATTTCTCTGTTGGTTTGTTGGTTTTTGGTTTCCTTTGAATAGGTGGCCTTTATTGGTTCTCTATGTGCTATTATGATTTCTGCTTGTCTTTATGTTCTCACAGTAAAATAGTGGCACAATCACTGAAAAAGAAAAAATAATCAGAAAGAAAAATACCACTTCAGTTTCACTCAGATATAGCACAACCCTGACTTGTCTGGAAAAATGAAGACTGATGCCAAAGTCAAGCAACATTGCCTATGAACAACGTACAACCAGCTGATGTGATACTTTTTCACAGCTATTGTAACTGAGGCTGATTTCAGATCAAACCATAGAGTAGACAGATAAATATGTATAAAATAAATATCTTGCTTAAGAAGTTTTTGTTTGAGAAACAAAGTTTAGAATGGAAATTTACTGACAGGCTGGAATACAATGTTTAATAAAAATAGCTGACCTTCAAAGCAAGCCTAAACTTCTATGCTGTGAAGAATATCCGTCCAATAGCTCTATTAGTTAATATTATTCAACTGTTGATATCTTTTTGATCCCACTGCACAAAATTTTCCTTACATATTATTTCCTTACATATAGTGAAACTGTGCTATTAAAAGTGAGGCACAATTATTTCTCTATAATTCTAAGTCCAAATATAGTCCTGGAATTGACCTTTTTTTAACAGACATAAGAAAATCAATTTGCATAGCCCAAACTAAAAATGTGTATTTTAGTGCCATTTTAGTGCCTTCAAGTATTTTTTAATTTACTAATCTGTTGGTTTTGTTAGTGCAGTTTATGTGATGCTTCAAGAACATGAATTAAAACTCCAATATTGAAATCAGATATCAAAGGGAAAAAAAAAAAAGAATCTTCACACTCAAGAATTCTTGACATGGTGAATTAATTAATTTTATTTTTAATAATGCAGTTATAAATATGATTAATGACAGCTGTAGTGGCCTCAGGAGAATATCTGCCTGTCTATGTTTTTCTAAATACGAGAATAAGATGTCAGTGAAATGCTGTCCACAGTCTCTCTCCATAATAACCATTTTCCATCTCCAACCACCTCCAAATATGGGTTAAAAATAAATTTTGACTTCTTCCACTCTTACACAATGTTGGTATAAATATTAATGCCATTTTGTTTATCCATTTTCTAAAGTTATTATTCCTCAAATTCATCACAGTTATCCTTAAGATCCAATGTGTGACTATATATATATATATATATATTTCTGAAGCAGAGATGTTTGAATAGGCCATGATCTGCTTGATAATGCCTTATTGAACAAAGAGTTTACATTTATTAATTATGCCACAGTATAATGAAGGCTGGAATTTGGTCCAAATTTTGGGATGAAAGTGTTAAAAAAATTCAACCATAACAAACATTACATCTCTTTTGGGACATGAACTGCTGACACATTTTTTGTTTGGCCAATCAGTGTGATAGCTGAGTTGGAAAACCCTTTCTGGTGACATGAATGAAGTCACAAATATGTCATCTTCTCATACCTTTATGGAAAACCAGTACAGCATTCCTGTCTGTCTTCAACAAAGCTAATTAGCAGGCTAATGAGGGTAGCAGATTGCACAGCTCCTTTGGGTTTTCAAAGGAGTTGAAGGAGAAGTCAGCATTATTTGAACATTGCTACCTGTTCTCCTTTTGCTTCTTTGAAAATTCTGTAATAAAACATAGGAATACAGACAGACATACACAGCAATAAGGATATAGATAATATCCTATGCAATTAAATAAAAGATTTTCTTTAACAGATGCCTTGCAGGCTAATATTTTAGTTGTTTTTAAAAATTCCTCTTCTATAACAAAATATTTTTACCTTTAATGCTGCTGCATAGTACTTTGTTATTAGTGTATTTTTCTATTCTTACTCTTATTTTATTTTCATCCAGGGTTTGCAGTAATATGGGGGATTTCTTGTAGAACTTTTGGTTATTCTGACACCAATGCCTTGAAAATTTCCTGATGAGCACTGTTGGGACTGATCTTTTTTTTGTTTGTTTTGTTGGGGTTTCTTGGGGTTGTTTTGTTGTT
>VZRH01000397.1:120156-142946 GCA_013397555.1 Urocynchramus pylzowi | reverse complement strand
TTTTTTGTTTTGTTTTAATTAACATGTTTAGGGCTTTATTCTTTCTCCAGTTCATTTCACAGAGTCTTAAATATGCTTGCAAAGAATGAAATTATTCTGGGGGATAATAAACCAGTGTCTTTTCAGCAAACTTTTAAGCAAAGAAAGCAAATCCTACTATTAAGTCTAAATTCATTCATCACTATGATTCATGTTTCAGGAATATAGAATCTATAAAGACCCTGTGAAGACACTACTAAAACTTTTTATTGTGCAATATCCATTTTTACACAACATAATGAATAAAAACCAGTTTGAAATGTTCTTATCTTAAAATTCTTTTATATCTGTTGCATATTACTGGAATTTCCAAAAGTTCTAACTTATTTTCCCCTGAAAATATAGAGTTTTTTTGTTTCTTTTTATTTGAAAACTGTTTTCCAGTGTGCACTACAGGAAGATGTAGACCTTGTGTATAATCTGGAAATTCATAATCTCTTCAGTCAAATGCATGCAGCTACAACATGCTCTTGTGCTTAAGAGAAATGCTATGTAAAATCATTAAAAATGTCTGCAAATGGAAAGACAACAAAATTGGACCCAGCCACATTACATTCTCTGATGCATTGGTGTCAGAATGACCAAAAGTTCTACAAGAAATCCCCATATTACTGCAAACCCTGGATGAAAATAAAATAAGAGTAAGAATAGAAAAATTCCATTCCATTAATTTAAATCCATCGCAGTAAGAAGTCAGCTGCATTGTGAACTTTCTTTCTCTTTTGTTCCTTCTTTAAAAATTCTCCCATTTTCTCATCTGCCATGCCCTGTGTTTATTGCAAAGGAGGAAACATAAGAAAAGCTCATAACACCTGCTGGAGACAGAAAAGCAAAGATAATTATATGCCACTTGTGGAACACCTTCAAAAATTCAACTCATGGTGTCTAAGTATTTTTAATTTCCAATTGCATATGATTCTTCTTATAGGTGATAATGATTGATGGCAATGTGGTAAGCACATAAGTTCAGGAAGGAGAAAAACAACCAGGTTGTGATGAGAAAACTGTTTAAACAATATGAAACTACCAAATTTAAATCTGCCCTTTAAACAAATACATCCTCTCTACCTCTCTTTTGCAATTGCTGTAAATATGTCACTTCTGTTTTCTTTAGTTTCTTCTTATCTCTTAATAGTTTGATGGAAATATCTCACTAGCTCTTCCCCCTTTTTCAACATGTCCAATGAAAAAGGGTTACAAAAAGCAGGGCAACACTGAAAAACTGTTATTTGCATGATCATATCTCTTGCCAATTTTCACTTCTGCTCTCAATTTATCCACACAGCTGATTTTAATAGCAATAACAAAGTTTCTGATATGCACAGTGGTTTTTTTTTTTTTTTTTTTTTTTGAACCTCATTTTAAAGAAGTAGGCTAAAGATTTCCAAAGGCAGCTTTTAATTCCTGGTGTAGTGATGATTTAAGCATCCAAATTAAGACAAGTGAGAGCCTATTTTAGAAGTGCTGATCATCAGCAAGTCTGAGTTCTAGAGCATTAAAACTCAGCACAGCCAAAGGATCAAGCAGGCACATACAAGCACTCCAAATCAGAGACTGCTTTTGGAAAATTTAGCCTTGTTTCTTAAGGGTGAAATCTTGGCCTTTCAAAGCCAATTACAAATCTCCCAATGACTTCAATAGGCTTGGATTTCACCCTTTATATTTTATAGGAAAAAACAAGCAACATCATACAGAAGTTTCTCTTTTATGATTTTCTTGATGTTTGCTCAACCCTGGCTTCCCTTTAGGTAGGAAAAATCATGGTTTTAATTTAAAATCCATAAAAACAAATAAACAGTAGCTTAATTACAAGGGTGGACGGGATGTTTCACAATGCTTGAACTAATGTAGTAAAACACCAAGTGCTTGAAAAAACATTTTTAAAACTCAGAAAACTTTAAACTGTAGTGTGTCTTCTCCTCCCTATTCCCAACAATGCTGGAGTTGCTAATTTTACAGCACAAATGGGAAACTGATGACAATTCTTAGTAAAGTAGGTTCCATTTATTTTGACTCATGCCAGCAGCAGTACTGTGGAATAACATTTTTAACTGCTTTATCTGTAGTAGGTGCTTCAGTTTGTACCTCTAAGATGCACAGTGTTTCTGCTCCAACTCTATGATATTAATTTCTTCCAATTGACTTAGATATGATAATCTCAAATTCATAAAGGTCTTATGTTTGTATAAACACAAACCATTTCTGTGCCTAAATCACTATTTATAAAATACTTTTACTGGTTGTCATACTTCAAGATTAAATCATTACAGATGATCAATCAACAGGGAAAGTATTACAAAATAAAAACTGAGACACAAAGAGTGTATATTTTTTAACATGTTGACAGTGTCCTGGTCCTTGAATTGCTCTGATCAGGTGAAAATGGACAAGTAAACCTTAGTTCCTACAAAGCCCATTGTAAAATCTTAAAGATTCTCCTGCTCTGTATCTGTGATGTATTAAAAGATGTTAAGGTCTGTCTGTTTGAAGTCTGAATGACTTATTTATCTGTTCCAATCATCCCACATGTCAGTTTCTCCATGTGTTCACAAAACAAGGATTAGCCACAATAACACAGAAAATACAGCTCTTTGTTTTAAATATGTACAAGTCCCATCTATGTTGACTTGTTTTCCATAGGAAGACTAGGTACAGAAAGGTTTTTATCTGATGACTCCCTGACCAATCCCTTTCATAACTACAGCAGAACCAAGAGCATTGTTGGTACACATATGGAGGGTCTTTGCATGGAAAAAGGTTTTGAGAAATGCTACATCTCTTCTCTGGGGTGTAGGATGAGGATAATATTTTCTTTGAAACTTATGCTGCTCCACTTCTATTTAAAGGTCAGAGATTTGAAGACAGATTTCCTTTCCACCTTCAGAAGGTGGTGCCAGCAGTGGTCATATTACCTTTATTTAATTCCTCTTGGTGCATTAGCACTAGTGGGCAGACAGTCAAGAGGCCTTCTTTCCCACTCAGAGCCATGCAGCCTGTTTAGAGTACAGCTAGCCTTTATGGGAAATAAGCTCAAGGAAGGAAAATTTGTCCTCCCTTATTTCAGTGGTTGGTTGTTTTCAAATGGATTGGTGAAGCTGTCTATGGCTGGAGGGTCTCATTTGTGGAGGCACCAGAAGACAGACAACCTTTGATCATCATGCCCAAAGCACAACACAGGATTCCATTTTAGAGCACAAGAGTAATTTTAGAAAGTTTTCCTTCAACAGCCAGCAAAGGTAAAACAACAAGAGAATGGTTCCTTGCTGTGTGCCTAGAGGTCATATTTTCATCTGGGCTCCCCAAAGTCACAAACTTTTCTTTTGTAAATTATACTCATTGCCATTCAATATCTATGCTAAATTTTATTCATCCTGTTAAATTTTTTTGCTGGGTTTTTAAACAACCAAAATACTACTGGTTATTTCTATAAATAAAGGAGAGCATTTACCCAGTGTATTTTACCTGGATCTGCTTTTGGGCACTGTAAACTTGTTTCCAGGATTTTAAAAGTCTCTTAATAGAGAGTGTATCCTTACCTACCCACCTATCAATTCTGTTCCTGTTCTTACAATATTCGTAGAAAATATGTTCAGAAAATAATGTGCTTCACTAGACCACTTTACCTTTTGCCTGGCAATACTCCTGAGGCATCTGTTCTCAGATCAAGAGAACATTGAAAGGCCTTAAATCTGATCTCTCAGACAGCTGTGCTAATTTAACTAAAGGGGCTACAAGAGAGGATAGAGAGAAATCTATAAAATATTTGGCTGACATTTGAAAAAAGAGATAGAATGTTTTCTTGTTAACCTTTAGAGCAGGCCATTACATAAATTGTGACAATGTTCTCAGATTAAATGAGACTGTATTCTGTCTTAGCTCTAAATTTATCACTTCAGCAAATGAATTCTACTGTAAATTCTGGCAATATATCTTTTAAAGAATGCTGTTTATCTCACTGGGGAAGCAGAGTGCTGATAAATAAGGAGCACAGCCTTTTGGATGAAACATGGTAAAGATGGATTGAAAGGAAGATTCAATAGCATTGCTTTCCTGCTTCAGTGTAGGAATGTTCCATGTTATATGTCTGATTAAATTACAGGTTTCTCATAGCATTTCTGTAAGTTCTGACCTGATAAGCAAAAAAACTATGAAATGTTGCCTTCTCATAATATTTGATTATGTGAATTCTAATTACATATGAAAAGCATTGGTACAGAATTCAATGATGAATGGTTGTTCAGCAGCAGCTTCAGCTCCTACTTAGGTTTCCATTCAGTCTAAATGAATAATTGTCACCAACTTATGTCTATAAGAGCAGACTGAGTATGGACATTTAAAATGATTTAATTTTAAGCTCTCTGTAATTAAAACAACTTTAATGGATTTTTTTGAGTTCCCCAAAGACTAAATCCTGCAATAGTTTCTAAGTGATTAAAATTTCTTTGTGTTCATTCAAAACCAGACTAATACAAGTAGCTGAAATATAGAGAGTTTGTGGAAATCTAAAAGGTCCAAGTGCATCTTTATGGAGAGAGTAGAAAAAATTTGGGGAAATTATTTTAGATTAAAATATGAACATATGATGTAAGAGTATGAAATTTTATCAGAGGCTGTCAGTTTATAAAAACTTCTTGCCAGAAATTATTTAGTCAACTTCTTTTAATTTTTTAAAATATTAATATATTAGCTATTAATAAACCAAATGTAAAGAATATGAGCCTTCATTCCATTAGGATGAATTATGCATTTTTGAAACCTAAAAATCCCCAATTTTAATATTAGTACCTAAACTGGACTGTGGAAGCAGCAAGGAGTTGCTAAAAGTCAAGGAGTTACACACACTGGAAAGTTCAGAACACTTTGAGTATTCAAAGGGTTAATTGTCAGAATTGTGAGCTCTGCAAGTTTCAAACTATAATTGCATTACTCATGAAAGTAACGCCTACTTGCCTAAATAAAGCAAAGATTGTTCCTTATAGGGAAAAAAATATTTTTGGTAAGGTTTTGTGTTCTGAGGGAACTGAACAGAGCTGACCAGAAAGCAGAACTATATAATCCTACCACTCTCAGACACTAATTTTGTTGAAGGTTGCAGTGTTTCATTATTTTATCTTTATTTATCTTTATTTAGAAAGTTTGTTGGGTGATGGTGACTAATAGCTGAACATCTGGATGCAGTGACCTTTAAAAGCCTTTAGTCATTACTGTGCCCAATTAAACTCAATATCAACAGAAGTGCTTGCATTTCGACTGGACTAGTATAAATCACTTTGCAAGTACATTGTGCAAACAGGGGGAAGTATTACCATCCCAGGCTCATTCCCCTCTAAATGACTTCAGCAGGATGGGTCAGGAGCTAAGGATTTGTTTTTGTTTTTGTTTCCGAAGTACAAACTTTGACAATTAAGAAAATTAATTAATGAAGTTAGCTGGACCAGACAGCTCAAAAACTTCATAAAGGAACACAACTGGAATTTCTCTAAGTCAAACATACAAAAAATTATCTGGGATTCACATCTCGTACAGAGAGAAAATAACTTTTAAGAAAGCTTTTTAAAGGCCTAAGTGGATAAACAGCCATCTCATAAAAAGGATATTAGCAGTAAACAGGGAATTTATCTGGAATGGGAAAACGAGTGATCATCCAGGGAAGTTCTACTTTAAAGGTCAAAAAGGGCAAGAACAAAGTGAAAATTTTGAAAAGCTAAGCTGGATTTGGCTTTATAAAGGGAAATAAAACAGGTGAGCAGAAGGCTCTTCTGAAAATGACTAAAATGTGGAAGTTTGACTCCTGTTCAGTGAGGGATCAAGATAAGAGACAACCTAATGTGGCACCAGACCCCAACATTCAACTGAGAAACTGTTGGAACAAGGAGATGGATGGGCCAGGGTTCACCTGAGGCACTCCCAGCCTCAGGCTTCAGTCACCTCCTTGGAGACAAGAAGAAGCCATGATCACGTTGGAATGCTGGCCAGCAGGAGGGGTTTAGATCCAGGGGTAACCAGGATGGCTGGGCAGGGCTGTGGATGGGGCTGTGGTGACACAGGCTGGGACACCAGCTTGCAGGGGCCACGTCCAGGGTTGGAGCAGTGCTGGAGATGTGTCCTCTGGCCTCTCTGGGGCAGGCACTGATAGCTCCAGGGGCTGGAATGCCATCCTGCACTGTGGCAGGGGGAGCACCGGGGCAGGGCAGGGTATTTATTTCCAAATTTTTTTTCCGGGTGTTAAGGCTGAAGCAGAGTAATCAGAAGCCTGGTTTTCCCACACTCCTTTAAAATCAATGGGAAAAAAAAAATTCCTCTTTAAAAAAAAGCTCAAATTCTCTAAGATCTAGTTCATGTCTGAAAATTCTTGTCTCTCCATTGACAGGTCTTTGGGCAGTTTCTGTGTTTATGTGTTGTGAAGTGATATGCTGAATTTGGGAGGGCTGGAAAGCATCACTTCAGACCTTAAAGAAAATAGACTCAGAATGTAGCAAGAAATAATAAAGATTCTGTCAGGTTGAAGATTTTACTTTATAGCTAGAACCTGTACAACACAAAATTTGTATTTAAAAAAAGAAAAATGAGATCTTGGGTGGCTGAGGAACAACTGTTTAACCTCTGTAATATGGAACACCTGGAGAAAGTGTAATTGAAGATTTCACAATAAACAGAAAATGACATAATACACAATGAATTTATCAAAGTTAATCATGGCATGCCAACAGAAAACTTTGATTTTCCAGAATGTGCACATATCCAAAGAGCATTGTGATATCATGTCAGATAGGAAGCTTTTTATTTTACTGCAATAAAATTATGGATTTGTGAAAGTAAGATAACAATAGGTTGTGGTGAAGTTAACTAGAGACACTGTAACTCTTTGGAACTAATGTTGTTCAGTATTTCTAATTAGTGGTTACAGAAAACAAAGTAGACATGTTTTCATAGTGCTTTTCAATAGTTAGAATATGTTGTGTGTATCTAGGCTGGGTGTCACTTTATCCTTTGTAACTACCAAAAGTCCTCATTCCTTAATTCTGTGTATCAATGACCTACCTGGAGCATATCACAGTTCTTTCTAGCCCAGATATTTGAGTATCTGGCAGAAGTGAGGCTGCTGAGTGTCTGGATATTGCCCTGAGGTAGTCTCAGGAGAACTCTTAACATGAAGCAGGTTAAATATAAACATTGTCAATGTAAGAATGATGGCTTAGAGCACTGAAGGGCTAGGAATATAACAAAATCCAACAGTATGACGGGCCCAGACTTAGGTGTGGATCTCAGAAAAATATCATATAGTTCAACAGTAATAAATACAGATGCAGAGAAAGATCAGGTACTTAAATTTAGGCTTTAGGAACATTGCTTAAAAAAAACTCAATTATTTTGTTCTGGTGAAGCACAGAGAGCTATTGCTGTTCTCTGGTAGCCCATCTCTATTAGCAACAGAAAGCTGGAAAAATAAAAACTGATTTGGAGTCATTGACCACAACTTAGAAACTCTGAGGGAGCCCTAATATTTAGAAGGATGCAAAGATTTTACAATAGATACAGTAGTCTTACAGGTTGTGTCTAAATAGAATTGTAGGAGTGAATGTAATGTGAATAAAAGTCTCAGTTCCTGGTAATTCAGATTAGGGAACAGGCTGAAAAACTGCTCTGATCCAATCCAATTTCCTGGATGTTATTTTCAGCAAAGGAGCAGAGGAAAGAAGGAAATATGATTTTTACCTATCATGGAATGGATGTTAATTGAACTGAAGAAGCAAGTGTTTCATTATTTGCAAAGCAAAACTAAACAGGCTGAAAGAAACAAAAATATAATTAAGAAAGTCATAAGAGGAAAAGACATGGAACAATATTCTCTCACAGCAGACAAAAATTACAAATACTTTTAAATTTAAGCCTCTTAAAAATGATATTGAATTATAAAGTTAAAAGTCTTCAGATTTGTATCTGGTTCTAGAATGAATGATAAAGGAATATATTCAAAAAATTTGTGAAGTAGAATTGCAAGCAAAACTAAATGGGCATCTAACTTGACTTTTAAATATTCTTGATAAATATGTACATGAAAATTAATCATAATTAATTTTATCTTGTTATCTTTTTTTATAAAAAGTACCAAAAAATGAACTGCGGTGATTAGTGACCTAACTATATAAGTATCCACAGCCATTTTCTCAGATATTTCCTTGCTCAAACTAGAACTGGAAAACCATACAGCTAACCTTTTGGCTTCAGTCTTCCTATTTTCTCCCTCCTTTAGTTGCTATGGATTTATATCAAAGACAATTTGGATTTATTCCAAAGACAATTTGGCAGGAAATATATTTTTTTATCCAGTCTATGACTTCTTAAAATTCAGATATCTGCATCGCATCTGTGAAAAAAAAAAGCATGCGCCTTTATTGAATTTTATAATGAAAGAGATGAACTCTCTAAGTGATCTTAAATTGATGAGAAAATTTGTACATCAAATATTGTCACAAGAAAAAAGTGAGAGAAATACATACTAATCAGGGCAGTTGCTGTTTTCAAATCATATTCCTGACAACCTGTTGCTATGTAAATTCAATCTCTGCAAAAGCTATCTCTCTATATATGTTTATATAAGTTACATAAGGAAGGTATAGAATAAATCTGTGATGTTGAGGACACTCAAGACTTGAGTCCTGAGACACGACATGAAACTCATTGGCTTGGATTCATGGTTTCATAAGTCTGGAAGGCGTCTCAGTGCAGAACTCACAGCCTTCTGCCTCAGCACTCCCCACAAATTAATGTGATGCTGGCCATGTCCAGCCAGGCCCTCCATGAGGCAGAGCTGTGGATGGTAAGAAATATGACATGGCTGTTCCAAGGAAAGGAAGCACTCCTTAAGAGGTTTGCAAACATTGCTATAGACTCAGAAAGCGATTTAGGGTTTGCTACAAAAGCTGCAGGCAGCGAAACAGCACGGACCTCAGCTCACATAGGTACTCTCAGTTGTTGAAGGTGGAATTTTTAACAGCCCTTGCAACTCTTCATAATGAAATCAATTGGCAGGTTTTCCCCTAGATAAACTGAGGCAGAAACAGGTAAGGGCTGAGTGGCAGTGATAACACCACAAACCCAAAACATAACTTTCGTGAGAGGTCTTCTGTCTAAGATCAGGATTCTCACAATTCCCGAAAATGCCTGTGGTAATTTGCTGACTGCTAGGAGCTGTTTCCCTACTTACTGCATGTTTCAGCCGTGGCACGCACTCAGATCCTGTGTGTCAAGTATTTGCTGCCTGCCTTGCAGGTTACTCTCAAAAAAGAAAGAGCACCTCACAGGAGACCATGCATTATCAGTGGTGATGGCAGCAAATAAAAGCTGCAAGGTGCTGGGATGTATTTACCTTTGACTGCAAGATCCTCTGCTTGGATTTAACAAATTAGCTTCTCAGAAGTTTGCTCATCTGAGCAGCAGCTGTTTGCCATATGGATCAAAACTGCATTTGGCAAATGGAATCGCTTCCTCATGCCCATCTGATTTTCATGTACAGTCATATATCACAATGTTTATGGGAGGAGTTTGCTGGTCTGCTGAGGGTGGTTCAGCTGAGAAGTGTTTACTTTGTATCCCAGTTTTCTCTTTTTTTTTTTTTCTTTTTCCTGGAAAGTTTGTCTCCTACATGAGACTTAAAACCCAACAAAACACAAATTCCTAAAAATAAAACTTACAAAGTAATATGAGGAAAACAAGAAGTAGTGGAAAAGCAGGCGTGAAATATGTTTTAATCTTAGTAAAATAAGACAAATTGTCTGAGTGAAATTCTGTATCTAAGGAAGTAAGAAACACTGTATTTTTATGTCTTCTAAATATTGGATTACTATCAACAGATACGATAATTTAATCAAAGAATATGAAGATGATGAGTGTAAGTTATAATAGTGCAGAAACCATTATCAGTTTTACATGATGACATGGAATGTCCCAGTTTAACAAATAATTGTTTAAGTCTATGCAACAGGATTATGCAAATAGAAATAATAAAACCCCTTGCATGGGTTATAATCCTATGAACACATAATTTTAGTTATAGACTTCTATACCACTGCTCATGCAAATCTGTCACAGCAGATTTCATGCTTTTAATGAATGAACTGAGCCTCACAACACCTTCTGGTTGTTATGGGTTAGAACTGTTGGAACCAGTAACTAAAACGAATGAGATTAAGAAATTTATTCGTGGACATAATGCATATCCAGATTTACATCTTATGTTCACATGCTCTCACATGGATTCCTACAGTAACAACACAAATCACAGAACATCAGAGATAATACATACATAAAATCAGGTAATGTGTAGTTGTGGATTTATGTATAACTTTGGGATGCTGTCCTTGTGAACAGAAAACTGGTTCATTGACCTCTTGAGTTCTTGGCTCATGACTTATCTAATCAGAGCTTTAGCTAAACAAGGAATGACTTTTTACCATCATAAGAATTATTGTTATTAATTTTACTTTTATAGAATTGTTTTACAAATTTCTATTGATTTTTATTAATTCTACCTAATTTCTTACAAATTCCTATTGACTCTGTATTACATCACAAACATATGAACATGGAGTTTTCATGTGTTTCCACTGCTTTCAGCATAGTCATCTAATTCACTTCTGGTGCATTAAAGCAACAAAATTTCTGTCTTTTACTTACTCTTTTTTTTTTTTCATGTTTTATTTCCTTATTTCCTTATTTCTTATTTCCTTAATTCTTAGAAATTTTTCCTATGAATTTATTTTTCTTCTTGCAATCAAAATCAATGAGCAAATTTCAGCTAAAAAGATTTAAGTTGACACTCAGAAAGGTGGGCATTTGACTAAGAGAAAGCAAATACTTCCAGCATACTTTGAGGGCAATCTGAAAGTTGCCTGAAATTAATTCTCTGAAGTCTGATTGATTGTGACACCAAATGCTTCTTCCCTTTTAGCAACACTACAAAGAAACCTAAGAGATTACCTCAGATTTAAATGCCCAAACCCTGGACAACTAGCACTAGATGAAACAAATACAATCCACAATAATAACTAGGTACAAGTGAGAGGCCCACATAAATATTTCCATTGGAAAAATATCCTTTAGTAGGGAGTTAAAATACATAAAATGATGTATTTTATTGCTTGTTTGTGACCAATGTGTGTATGCCATGGTACATGGCAAAATGGTGTGTGTGCTGTTCCCACAGCACAGCTGCTGCTGTGGGATGTGACAGATACCTGAAGGCAGCTCAGGGACAAACAGGAGTGTTCTTAGGAGGAGATGTGCACCCAAGAAAATGGGCTTCCTTTGGTAAGGCTGGAGGACTAAAAGGCAGAAATATGTAGGAAATGTGGGGTATAACATGGCATAAATACAGTGTGACAGGCAGAAATACATATTTTCCCATCTATGTAAGAGACAATCATAAGTGTAATGATTTGCCTCTCTCTTAGTAGTATTTTTTTAGGCTTCCTGGACTCTAGAATATATCTGAAAGTTTTCTTAGGTTTCTTATTTTCACTTCTGGTTCCCGGGTGTATATATAAAAATGTCTTTTAAAATGGATTTGTGGGTAGGCAACCTTCCATTCCAAACACAGATGGTACATCTGCATTTATTACTTAGGCATGCTAAGTGGAACACTTTTTTACAGACTATTGTAATTATACTTTTTTTCTCACTGACTTAATCCATTTGGGTATGAGGCAGTGACTTTTATTTGCAACAGAATATTTGTGCTCTATTACCTATTTAATAAAATGACTAGCAAAAAGCTTTATCCCTTTGTTGCAATTGCTGTTCCTGCTTGACTGCAGAGATTTTTACCTACTCAGAAGGTTGTGTCATTTTGTTGTTACTCATCAAGTATATGATCAGTCTTGGCTTAAACAGTGTGATGCACCACTGAAAAATTGTTTTCCTTCCTGTTGCAACCATGACATATTTGACTGAACACTTGTTTCACCATGAGTGCTACTTCACTGGAATTTTTGCTGGCCAGACAACCTATGATTTTCAGATTGAATGTTCATTTTTCCATCGTGACATTCTCTTTGAATTCCATCACAAAAGCTAGCTATTCTCAGACTTGATTTTACAAGGCAGATATTTATATTTTATCTACTTTATTGTTATTTTATTGGGGGTTTTTTTGGTTGTGTTTTGTTTTTGTTTGGTTTTTTGGGGTTTTTTTTGGGTTTTTTTGTTTGTTTGGTTGGTTTTTTTTTTGTGAAGCTTTTGACTCAGGATAAAATCTCTAAGGTTTTTATCAATACTTTGTAAATTATTTTGGATTCGACACCCTTTTAGTATCTCCTCAACTTTTATAAAAATAGTCACCTATACCTAGACCTAAGAAAGTTCTTTTGAAAAAATGCCTGAAAACATTAGTAGTCTCATAGATTTGCCAGGGAGATAACCCAGGATAACCGAATTTACGACCATATTTTGTTATCTCTTTAAAAATGGGTCACCCAGAACAACAGCTAGTTAATGTTACTCAGATGTGATCATTGTGAGCAGTAGAAAAGCTGATCCCTGCTGTTGAGCTCCATCTTTGAGCAGGCTGCTGTTTGCAGTGCTGATACTCAATCTGTATCAGGTGGATACACTGAGGTGATAGAACATTTCAAGCTCTTGCAGCCTTCTACATTTTTAAAAAGTTTCTTTGAAAATCTACCACAGAGAAGTATCTTTGGTTCAACTGTAACTGCATTTCAGCAGTTGTTCTGGTGTCAGCAAAATCAGGAAAGATGACCATGGACAGGATGGCAGGCAGCATGTCTCAGCATGCCACCTGAAATGCCTACTCTCTGGGATTTAGTCACTAAACTTTGCTTTCAGAGTCATGATTCTTTGTTAAATTTTCTTCTTGTAAAATTCTCTTCTAGTGTTTGTTTCATAGGGCAAAATTAAATTCATAAATCTTAGCCCACATTAGTATATTTTTAAATTGACAATACACAGGAAGGCTGTGGGGTTTTAATAAAAGTTTTAAAAGAGAGAAAGTGGAAAAAAAGAGGAGGAAAGGAAAACAGAAAGGTAGGGAGAAAGTTAAAGGGAGATTGTGATGGAGAAAGAGAAGAGGAAAAAGGAGGGAAAGAAAGAGAGGAAGAGGAAATTGAAGAAGTGCAAGAGAAAAGGAGAATGAAAAAGAATAAAAGAGAAAGAAAGAAGGAAAGAAGGAAAGAAGGAAAGAAGGAAAGAAAGAAAGAAAGAAAGAAAGAAAGAAAGAAAGAAAGAAAGAAAGAAAGAAAGAAAGAAAGAAAGAAAGAAAGAAAATATAAAATTCCATATCCACTGTCAGTATCTACTGACAATGAGGCATATAAGTGGTTTACCACAGTAATTAGCACTCAAAATTACTTAAAAATATGATACACAGCATTCAACATTTTGGCTAACTATGTCTCCTGTTAAAATTTGGAAAATTATTTCCAGATACAGAGACAGGTTTCTATACCCATTCAGTCTTTTCAATAGGATTTTAGCAAGCATTCTTGTCATAAAATACAGATTAAATGTCAATAGTGTGTTGGCTATTTTAATCTTGGAAAACAAATACCAGATTTTTTTTTCCTTTGGAGCAGTTATAAGAAAAATAGTTTAAAAGTTGTTCATCTCAGGCTGAGTGACATATCCTTGTATTTCCTGTGGGTGCTCAATGCACATTATCAGTGGTTTATCTGAAGTATTTCCATAACTGAAGGACATGTGTATAAAATAATCTCAGGCAAAAATAAAGAATTTTGCCATTGTTCTTGAATATATGAATTGAAACCACATTGGTTCATCTCCTGGGAATAAATGAAGAAATATATAGGAATGGCAAAAAAATTGTAAATCATTTATGTGGTATGTAATTCTACATATTTTCTGTATTGACGGTTTTACTTCCTTATTAAAAACTGTTTATTCAAAGCTTTACATGAATTGTTTATTCAAGGGTTCACATTGAAAACAAGTTAAGGACAGCAGGGTTATTAGGGTTTGGTTTGGTTTGGCTTCTTTTCTTCTTAAGAAAAAGTAATAATATTGCACATCTAAATATTAATTTTTCCATAGTANTGGAAAACAAATACCAGATTTTTTTTTCCTTTGGAGCAGTTATAAGAAAAATAGTTTAAAAGTTGTTCATCTCAGGCTGAGTGACATATCCTTGTATTTCCTGTGGGTGCTCAATGCACATTATCAGTGGTTTATCTGAAGTATTTCCATAACTGAAGGACATGTGTATAAAATAATCTCAGGCAAAAATAAAGAATTTTGCCATTGTTCTTGAATATATGAATTGAAACCACATTGGTTCATCTCCTGGGAATAAATGAAGAAATATATAGGAATGGCAAAAAAATTGTAAATCAGCTATGTGGTATGTAAATCTACATATTTTCTGTATTGACGGTTTTACTTCCTTAATAAAAACTGTTTATTCAAAGGTTTACATGAATTGTTTATTCAAGGGTTCACATTGAAAACAAGTTAAGGACAGCAGGGTTATTAGGGTTTGGTTTGGCTTCTTTTCTTCTTAAGAAAAAGTAATAATATTGCACATCTGAATAGTAATTTTTCCATAGTATATGAAAAAAAACCCCTATTTTTTACCAGAAGAAAAAAGAAACTCACAAAACTGTATGTTTGAAAATCTCTTGCTTAGCTGATTTAGCTAATATTTTTTGCTTAGATGTTTACATGGGAAACTTCTCTGCACACAGAGAATAAAAGAGTCATAAATCACTGGGAAGATAATTAATTTCATAGCAGCGAAAGTTGGATGACCATCAAATGTTGGCAAGATAGAAAACATTCTAAAAACTTGTTCTGCTTTTATTCTTTTCACTAGACAACCTTCATTGATTACTGTCAGATAAAATTTCTTGTCTATTTGGACTCCCCCAGCGCAATCTGCAGATTCTTAAAACCCAGTGTTACTGATCTGGGGAGTTAAGAGATACAGTGAGTATTAGTTGTACATGACTGCTGTAAGAAAGACTTCAAAAAACTTCCAGTAATAATACAAATTCAGAAATAATGTGTTTTAGTTTAGGGCACAGCACAACTGATATTCAGCAGAGAAAAAAACCAAGAAACTTTTTCATGTTTTTTTTCTATGCCACTGTTGCAAATGTATTTTTTTTTTGCTTATGTTTATATACATCAATCTCATTTTACAAATAAGAAAATCTTATTTAATAATATGAAAAAAAAAAATCAAAATAGACCATCATACCAGCTTGCTTAGCCGTAGTGTTCCAAATTAAAAACCTTTTTATTCAGTAAGTTTAATTTTTAATATAAAGAATTGGATAAAAACTTCAGCAAAGTTCAGCAAAGTTGAATACAGCTTTAGAATTGTAGCTTCAGCCCATAGACATCCAAATTCTGCTTCAGTCTTATTTTTGATGCATAAATTGGTAGCAAAGACCTCAGCAGAAGAATATGCTGAGGCAAGAATGTACTTTGTCATCTTTTAAGGTGCAGTGAAGCCTAATCATCCATGTTCAAATTTCACCAATAACAAAAAAGCTTGGCCAACAGTTTATCTGTATGAAATGTGGGGATTGGGTACTTTGTGGAAAACACTGTGCATAGTGTTGAGATATAGAATACTAAAAGTAGCCAGGAGAAGTGAATATTTTGTTTTATTGGCATAGCAGATGTAGAGCAATCACACTGTTGTCAGCATCATTTCACTACCAGAATTGCAATACCTCTGGTAAGAGCCCAGGGGAGAAAACTGGGCAGACTAAAGGTTTTTCTTTAAGATATAAAGAAATGACACAGCAGAGAAATTTAACAGTTTGCCCTAGTCTTCCTTTGAGAGTTCCTGTCCTGATTCTGCAGCCACATGTCCCTTTTCCCCACTTGACTATTTTCCAGTAGCTGCATTACAAAGCTCATATCCCAAACAAGGAGACTGATTCCAATAAAGTACCCAAAGCTTTTTCTTTAAAAGAAGTCAAGCTGAGATTTCTCCTTTGACAACATCTTTTCTGATATCTTGGCAAGCTTTCTGTCTCTGGGCTTACAAACCTTAAACCAGGAAAGATCAGTATTTTATGGCCATGAACTGTGAGTTCTTTTCTGTTTGTGTTTTTTTTTCTGAGTTGTTATTAATATGGCCTCATGTCTGAGAGACTGCTAGGAAACTGATGAATCTCCATGAAGGTTTCTTTCTCAAATCTTTAACAGCACCCTTGGTAGAAATTCTCCTCTTTGATATGAAATCCTAGAGAATTTACTCTTGACAGCAGGTTCTGGAAGTCTTCAGTCTCTGGAATTCAAAGAGCTAAGGTTTTTGTCTCTGGATTTTTGAATTGCTGAAGTTATTCCATAATGTACAATCTACAGTCAAAGACCAGTTTAATTTTATTCTTTGGTACTCTAAGTTTATTGAGGACACTTCTTAAAATTTATACCAGTCTGAGATATATTAACAGTATTTTTCTAGCTATATCTCATTTTTATTAAACCACTGTATGTTACCTTTTTTGTTGTATCTGATTTCTCAGCATCAGTTTTGGTAGTGTTTTCCCAGCTTATCTGACAATAACTTTTTTTTTACAGAAGTATCATATTGGAAGATAAAGAGCTTTTTGCTTTATTGCCACCATTTAACCTCCTCTAGGGATAAAATGTATGTTATAGAGAACCTGTTGGAAACTTTTCCCAATTTAAAAGCACATATTTAAGTTGAGCAAACCAATACATGGGCCTGAATTAACAAGTCTGCAGGGCCTTTCTCAAAATTTTCCTGGAATAATTGTGGTTTGTTTGGACTTTTTTATTGTACATTATATATATATTTTTTTCTAAATTTCAAAGTAAAAACTACGTCCTGATTTGAAGTCCATCAAAATTTTATTATCTTTTTGAAATAAAAGCAATTACTGAAAACAGAAAATGCTCTAGGAAATGCAAAAATTTTTCTCCAGTTTGGGATCTAACATAAAAAGATCTTAGAAAAACTATCTTAGGTTTTATGGTTAAGCCAGGTAAATGAAAAAAAAATATTCAGCCAGGGATGTTCAGTGGTTTTACTTGAGTACACTCTTGGTTTTCACTAACTTCAAAAAATGCAGGAGGAGGGGTGAATTGTTTGTACATATAAAAGAAAGCTTTAATATACTGTCCAAATGGCATTTATACACACCTTACCTCAGACACTAAAATCCTCAAATTGATTGAAAAGACAGACAATTCTAAAGACAATATGACTTGGAGATTTTCTTAGTGGTTAAATATTTTAGGTGGATATTTTCAAGCTTTTCTACAATAAAGAAAAAAATACAAAACCAAATCTAGATTTCCTTAACTGTGGTCAATCTTTGTACTTTACCTAAATATGCAAAACAAGGAAGAGTTTCTGAACCAAAAAGCACATCCTCAAAGAAATAACTTTAACTATGGCATGTAAATTAAGGGCTTCTAGGGCTGTTGCTTCATATCAAACATATTCAGCTTCTGGGGTTTTTTTCCAAAGGCCAGTACCACAACTTCATTCTAGCAGACCGAGGTCACAGAGAGGTTCATTTTATCTTGCATTCTTGCACAAAATAAAAAATAAATAAAAAGCTGTTGTGAGGGGTTTGTAGTTCAAATTAGGCCTTAAGTAATACAAAGTACATTAGAATTTATTTACCAGTACTACCAGTGGTGTTTATTCTTTGCAGACTTTCTTGGCACTGCAGACATTAATAGCAGAGGAAAAAAACAAATATAAACCAAAAGTTCAGCATTCTTCATCAATATACCGAAACTTTGATTATATACAAGGAACACATTCTTTTGAGTTGAGTGAGGGATTTTTGGTGTTTCAAAATCGACATAAGCACAATGCAGCACATCCCATAAAACTTCAAATGAATATTACTGGAAATTTTAATGAAAATAATAATTTTGCACGTACATCTCCACATTGATAAAACATTTAGGTGTGGAAATATCTAAATTTCAGTCAGATAAAATTTTAGCAGGTATTTCCTACTAATAACAATGTGCTGTGTTTATTCTTGCTTCTTTCTTTCTTTCTTTCTTTCTTTCTTTCTTTCTTTCTTTCTTTCTTTCTTTCTTTCTTTCTTTCTTTCTTTCTTTCTTTCTTTCTTTCTTTCTTTCTTTCTTTCTTTCTTTCTTTCTTTCTTTCTTTCTTTCTCCTCTTCCCAAATATTAGAAATAGTAATTTCTGATGGGCTGCATTATTGTCTGCTGCCCTTGGGTACCATTGCATAATTGACTTAAACGACTTTCACTCTAGAACTTAAAATTGTTCTGTTATCCATCTGAACTCCTCTTAGTTAGCATATAGCAAATATGAGAAAAGCAATTACCTTATGACCCACACAGGAAAACCCTAAAGGATTTATGCTATTAACTGACTGCAGGGATGAATGCTGGATTACCTGCCTCAGGTTTAGCAGCCAGGCCTGAACACCTGGGACTTTGGGTGCAGGAAGACTTGTAAATTATGTATGATTGAATATTATCAACACATGTGAATTAAAATGGGTGGAACCAAGCCCAGCCAAGTCAGTCTGGAGCTCATCATGGTTCTCAAGTTTCCCTGGTGGGGAATCAGCACCAAGCCTCATGTGAGGTGCCACGCTGTCCCGCTCCACTGCACGGGGCTCTGCACACTTGGCTGGTGTGGTGAATCTGCCCTCTGGGACCAGCAGGTCAGATCTGCAACATTTGGTATGATGACATGCTAAGTCCTTTGGACTGAATCTAGAATAGTAGACCATGAAGTTTCTGAGCCTTTGCTTTCAACTAGACATTAATTCCCATGTGTGGATCTTGTTATCCACTTCTTCCTGCTCCTCCTCCCAGTTTTCACGCCTTATTTCCCTTTCTCTTTCTGCATGAATAAGGCAGGGGTGTAATCTTAGAAAGTACCACGTGTTCCCAGAGATTGGGCTATGGCTGAGATGCCTCAGCAAGTACTGACACCTGTCCTGCTGTAACTCTGCTTAAACCAGCAGTGTCAGATCTTGTGGTCCATACCACAATCTTTTCTGCTCCTAATCTCAAGGTGAGGTTATAAAAAAAGACAATAAAGCTTAGTACTTCTTGAAATGTGAAGCACAATTGCTCAGTTTAAACTACTCAGGCAGCCTGAGACTTTTTCATTGATTAACTCTGTGTTTAACTGTTGTAATTACTGCAAGCACTTATTTTATTTGGCTTTTTCTCCAGCAGGACTTTACCACAGCGATACCTATACCAGATAAATCAAGAATTAAAAAGCAAGTATTTTGAGCAAAAGTGTTGCTTCATATGAAAGATGCTGGTTCATTTAGAAAAGATTTCTTTGAAGCTAATGGTGACTTAATATTTTGTATACATGTAAGGATTCCTGCCCAAATTATGAATATCTAACATTTCTGACTAGCAAGTTACATCTGAAAAACAGATTCAACTGTGGTTATGGTCAGAAAAAAGAATATAAAAATAGCAGTTTCCATGTGTTTGGTCATGTCTGCTTACTTTTCCAACCAAAATAAAGTTTTTTGAAATTTTTCACTCATGTAGGCAGTCCAGAGCAAATACATCTTTGGTGAAGTGTGCAAGTAGCATTTTTCTTTTTAGATAACTTCTACAGAAATGTTATGCTACTTTCCTAATACAGAGCTACACTGATTTGAAAGCCAGGTTATCAGAGCAAGTTTGCAGAGCTGCCAAAAAAATTAGAAAAAAAAAATACAATCAAAAAACCCAACAACCCAAAAATCCCCACTCTCAGATAAGTCCCAAAAACAGAAATAGAGAAAGACATTTATAGGTCCAAAAACATGCCCTCAAAGGGTCAGAATACATAATATTCTTGCATAAAACCTACTACTTTTGAATGTTGTATTTTAATTTTTAGTTACTCTATGTGCAGGCTGAAACTGAACAGAATTCTTTCATGAAAATTCATTTCATGAAAATGAATTTTTTGCAGCTCTCCTTCATATTGAAAATTCATTTCAAGGTAAAATTTGATTGAACTGATCAAATATTATGTTTCCACTGCAAAATATACGGGGCAAGAAGATGCAGAAAAAGATTCATGCTCCATTTTGCAGTATATGATGAGGCACCAAAAAGCTTTTCCTTTCACAGATCCAGACGCAAATCTTTGTCTTGACTGCCTACAAATAGAACATCTGAATACAGAATCTGGAGGATCTTGCCCTTTCTAATGTGCCTTCTGTCCCTGGCCCTTTAGTCTATGTGCCCTGACTTCCTCTAAGGGAAGATATATAGTGGCCTATGTAAAAGGCAGAGGCATCCTCAACCAGCTCCCCAAAACTGGACAAATGGAGAAGCAGGACTATGGAGTTACACCTGCCCAGCACAATATATGCAGCTAAAGAAGCTTAAGACCAGGACTCAAGCTCTCTTACAGAACTGAGACACATCATGAATAATCCACAAGGTTATGTATTAATAATAGGAATCCATATAGCAGAATATTTCCTCCATTAAGGAGCTCCAGACCTCAAGAGACACAACAGCAATCTTCCTAAAATTTAGGAGGAATCTGAATACAGGCCAAATATTCCCTTCAGAAAAGTCAGTGGTAAAAAATTCTACTTGACTTTAAGGGTGCATGATTCTGTCCTCTGCAAAAAACGTCACTCAACACATGCATGGACAACAAGTCAAATACATCTGGTCAACAGAACGTGGCTATTTTGGGCTCAGAATGGTGATGCGATTACTTATGTTGCTTTTTGTTTATACTTATGTCTGTCTTTGGCAGGGAGAAAAACAGAAAACAAAACCTGAGAAATCCATGTTTTATCAGTTGCAGTGGACAAGGATTCCACACAAGGTTGTTGGCCAGTGGAATATATGTTCACTGTTTCTCAGGTAGTACATGTCCAAGAAATTCCTGAAAATTAACTTTTACTCTTGGGAGAAAAACGAGGACAGAAAAAAAAAATCAACTAAAACCCCTAGAAATAATGCTCATTCTGCAACAGAAAGTATTTTTTTTCACACAAACGTGTTTTTCCTGAAATACCAAATGTTCAAAATATTTTCTTAACAGACTGTCTCTCAACTTTTTGCTTTTGTCACCTTACTTTCATTTAGTATGGCAGTAATTCCCAAATGGAAATTTCAACTTTTGCCACAGGGCAAAAGTAACTGGATAAAAAGTCCCACTCATATCTGTTAGAAATACTTGTCTAAAGTTTATTTGTGGTTTGGGAAACAACTTATTTTTTTAAGAATACCTGTTTCACTCACAGGTGATAATCATCAATATGGGCAAAGGAGTCAAGGCTGGGAAGGAGACCCATTTTTCTGACTCACATGGCATGGGGCCACATGTGGGTCTCTGGTTTTTCGTGGAAAATGGAGGGAAGCAGTTTCCGCTGTTGTCACACACTCCTGCCGTAGATGGTAGGTGGATGCATGGGAGAAAGGAACAGTTTAAGTTACAGCAAAACTTTTCCTCAAGTGTTTATTTTTGAACACTTGCATGTCACGAAGGCCGGTCTCATGACTTTAAACAAAACCCAATGTCATTGCTTCCATGAGGTTAAAATGAAGTGCAAGAGAAAAATTACAATGACTTTGCCTGTGACAGAAGGAAGGTCAGGCATCCCTTTGGACTGAAGATTGTCTCCGTGGAGCAACGCCAGCAGCTGATACTTGACCTTTAAATTCCCCAGAGCTGCCACAATTTTGAGGAAGTGGCATTTGTCAGATGGCCAAAGAGGGTGATGGAAAGGCCAGGCTGGTGGCTGGGGGCAGCCATGGGCAGGTCAGAGGAAAGGTGCTTCCTTTCAGTGAAATTGTCCACGTGATGGAAGAATCCCAGTGAAATGGCAATGGATGGAGAGGCTGCCTGGCGATGAGGTTAAGGGGCAGGTGCAGAAAGTGGGACATTTTTGGGCAGTTGTGAAGGGACATGCCTGCAGGGAAGGAGAGGTCTGTCCTGGCTGCAGGTGAGATGGCAATGGGGGTGCTGAGTGAACCGTGCCGAAGGAGCCACCAGCCCCGGGGCAAGAGTTGAGGGACCCGGCCCGGCCCGGCTGCTCCTCCCGAGAGAGAGGCGGGGGGGAGGGAGGGAGAGAGGAGGGAGGGATGAGGAGGTGGAAGCCCTCTCCCTGGTCTGGTTGAGGGGTGGGAGGGAAGGGAGGCAGCTCCTGAGGAGGGGAGGAGAAGAAGAGGCAGAGAGGGGATGTTGTTAAACAGTTTCTTACCGTAAGAGGGAGTTGGGACCCAGATCTTTCCAGTTAATCACACAACAAACTTAGATCATCGCAATAAAAAGCTCGGCTCACTCTGCCTCCTCGAGTGACCGGCGGTGCACGGGGTCCCTCCGAGGAGCCATCTCCCCTTCTCCTCCCCGCCAGCCGCCGGGGGGGCCGCCAGCACCATGCGGGCCACCCACCTCCTGCCAGCCTTGCTGCTCCACCAGCTGCTGCTGCTGCCCACCGCCATCCCCGCGGCAGGTCAGTTCTTCTATCACTTCGCTAGCCACCCCCGTGCTCCTCGCAGCCGCAGCGCGTCCCCTCTGCCCCGCTCCGCCGCGGCAGGGAGGGCGCTGGGGCGGCGCGCCGGGCGCATCCCGCAGCTCGCATCCCGCAGCTCGCATCCCGCATCCCGCAGCTCGCATCCCGCATCCCGCAGCTCGCATCCCGCATCCCGCAGCTCGCAGGTCGCATCCGCGGGTCGCAGCCCGCAGGTGGGGCTGGCAGAGCCTCACTCTGCGTGGCCGGGCGGGCCGGCAGCCCCGCGGAGCCGAGCCCAGCCCA